>JAHBCN010014248.1:0-22943 GCA_019359885.1 Listronotus oregonensis
TCGGTCTGTTTGGATGCTATGGGGGACAATTTAAAATACCCAGAAATTTAATTTTTTCTTCTTGATCTTTAACATGTAACTGTTTTTTTTAATAAATTTACCTTTTGTCAAATATTGCTTACTTACCTAAAGTCAAAGCTAGCTTTTCATATGCACTTATTGGTTGTTGAACAAAGCTATTTGGCTGCTTTTCTATTGAGGCCTTAATCGCAAACTTCCTGAAATTGTATTTTACTCAATCTAAAATTTTCCCTTTAAAATTTTTTTTGTTCGTTTTTTTTTTTTTTTAAAAAGGTTTTTTAATTAAAACTTTGAAGGTTCCTTCAGTTCTCCTTTTTTAAATAGGATACTAGCGTCACCTCTCTCATCTAATGTTGATAGCAGCGTAAAATCATCATCATTTCCCTTTCCTATAACAAACATAGCACTTTTTTTCTTCTCCATAGAAACACCTACATGTACAACACTCGAGACAAAACTAATAATGAAATTGTTATTAAATATAAAATAAATTACTGCGCAGTACGCATACAAATAACCCCCCATATATGCGGACCCCCAAGCCCTAAACGCAGTACGCTCCCCCGCGTGCGGACTCCGCGGTAGATAGACCGTAGTTTTATACTTAAAAATTAAAATTCGTCTTTAAATGGGGCAAATAATAGATACTTTATATTAAAAAAGGTTTTTAAAAGCCCGACCATACGAAATACCTGGTTTTTGTAAAGAACTTTTTTAAAAAATATTATCTTTTTTCCGAGAACTAGGTACCTGCTAGAACGTTAACTTTAAAAAAAAAAAGGGGAAGTTAGGAAGCCAGAAGACCTAAAATTCTTTGTAAAAATCTTTTTTTTTCGGACAAAGTTAAATTTTTTTAAAAATTTTGGGCCCCTTGACCATAATTTAAATTTTTTGTGACGTAAAAAAATGATCTTTGTTTCGCTAAAGAACATACATGCCCAAAAAAGTGGTAATTTCATAAAAATTTTTTTTTGGCTCCACTGTCAAGGAACGTCTGAATTTAATATTTAAAAATCAATTTTGTATAAGCTAAAGCAATTATCATGGTTCAATCAGTTATTTTTTTTTAATTAAAAAAAACACGTATTATATTTTTTTTTAATTTGACAAAACCCTTTTTTTAAATTCTAATTTTTTTCCAATTGCTTGTGAAAAAAAGTACAGAGTTTTTTTTATAAGTTAAAACCTCTACCAAATTTTGCAATTTATGCTTAAATTAATGCTAATCTAAATCCCAAATTTTAAAGGGGTATTTTGTAGTAAAAGTCATAAAATATGAAAAATAAAATAAACTTGTCCCAAAAAAAAAACATCTAGAAATTAATAGTTCGCAAAAAAAAATTTTATGAATAATCGTAATAAAGCATTCTAAACAAAATTATTTAAAGTTTGTTTATATTTTATGATAAAATTTGCGAAAAATCCCCAATTTAATAAAATTCTAGACAATTTTTTATTATGCAAACTTTTTTTTTTAATTTCTTTTTTTTTTGTTTTTTTCGAACAATACTTTATAATTATAACTTATTTTCAATCATATGGCTTCATTAGGGTTATTTAGTAATAATTTTAATATTTTTAGGAAACTTATTTTCCATTAAAAATAGATCGAATTAACTGGGTCTCTCTTTGATGTGTTTACTAAAAGAAGTCCCAAAAAAAAAGTCACTTTAATTCTATAAAGTTTGCTAATGGTCATTTTTAAAAAACATGCACATCAAGCTATATACTCATATAAAATAATTTAATTTTAAGCCCAGGAATCTAATTAAAAAGGGGGTACATTCCCCTTTTTTTCCCCCCCAACACTAATTAAAAAAACTTTATTAACCCCAAATCATATTCAAAATGGGTTTCATTAGAAACAAAAGCCATTTATTTTATATAATGTTAAACCTTTATAATTAAAAAAAACTGGTATTTATTATTTTTAAATATTGTTTTTAATAAAATTTGGGTGTCTTAGGTAATTTATTAAAATTTTTTTTTTCTGACGCCCCGGGGGGAAAAACATAAAAAATGTACAGCGGATTTAAAAAAAAAATGTAGTTTTTGAAATAAGACCTGGAGCAAATTTTACAACTTCTATGTAACGGTTTTTAAACCCTTCCCCTTTTCAAAATACCCATACCAACAATAGTAACAAGCGAAGAAAGTATAATTTCAAAAAAAAAAATATTTTTGGTCTTCTTCTTCTTCATTTAATTTCCCCAACATTAAGGGGGACCCCCTTTTCCCAAAAATAAGTATTTTACCATTAATTACATTCTGCTAACAGTACCCTTTACTTTCCCAATTTTTTTTTTACTTTAAAGTCTCTAGCCTAATTTGGAAAACAACCGCATAATGCGATTCTATTTTACAGAAAATTCGTTATTTTCCAGCCACTCTCGAAAAAATCAAACTTTTAAAAACAAATCCTCCATTTGTTTTTTTTCATGACATCGCTAAATTTTTTTCGTCAAATCCCAAAATTCGAAAAAAAATCTGCATTTTTAATATTTGCAAAGAAAATTTCTTAAAAAAATTTCAACCGGGTATGGTTTTAGAAAAACACAAAATTTTTAAAAATTTTGAATTTGACGATACAATTTGTTCAAATGAAACAATGTAAATAGAGGTTCGCTTTTGATTCTTAGTTTTTTTTTTGGGGAGGCCCCCAAAACAAAAATTTTTTTTCGTAAATTTTAAAATTAGTCAATAAATAAAGGGACAAAGCTGTAAATAAATCTGTACGTTTCCCCTTGTGGCGCAATTCTTGGTTTTCGGGGATCTTTAAAAATTTATAAACTTTTCCAAGGGGGAAAGGGCAAAAAGGCCCCCCCAAGGCCCGGAAAAAAGGGTTTTCCCCCCAATATCTGCCAAAATATGCGAATTGAAAATTTTTTTATAAAAAAAAAATGAATATTGCTATAAAGTCTAAAAGTGGTCCCAATAATTTTTTTTAAATCGATTTTTCAGATAACGGGGCCCAAAGTACCCTCTTTTTTCTCCCCCTACTGCTAGAATGCCGCAATCTTTATGGATTCATTTATAAGCGAACGGACTAATTCTTCCATTACTCGAGTAATAATGTACATTTTTAATTTTCTATGTTCCCCCGGAATGTAAAACCCCCTACCTATCATTGCATATGAGTTTGGGTCCATTCTGATTTTCTAGAATAATGAAAAAGCTGTCACAATTTTTGTTTCACAATATTTTAAAAATCTCATTTTTTACTTTTTTTTGAAAAAATGGTTTGTTATTAACATTTTTTTTTGATAATGAGACCTTGAAGTGATCATTGATCCCAGAAAATTTCCTTCACCATCTTTCTTGCGTTTTTATAAACAATTGTATAGCCGCCACTGCGGTACTGTCCCAAGTTAACCTAAAATATACATACTCCAAGATTTTAGAGTCTTTATTTTCAGAAGCTCAAAAGATATGTTGTTTTGCGGTTCATGAATTGAGCTTTTTTATTAATTTTGTTGGCTCCTGAAAAAGTTAAAATGGCTTTTTCTAATGTACTTTTACAATTTGTTCCCTCGCTGCTTTTAAGACCATTTTGTTTTTTAGGTGTACTCTTGCAAAAAAGTATCATTTTACACAAAACCTAAGTAAATATTAATTTACTTCTTTTTATCCTAACCTAATAGCTCTAGAAGTTTACCTTCTAGACCTATTAGTTCACAAAAATAGGTATTCATTTAAAAACACAAAGTTAATGATAATTTTTTAACTTTCCAATTGTCCTTTGTGTCTATTGGTATTAATGTTAAAGATAACATGAAAATATAAAATTTGAACGAAAACCATGTACATTTAATCAAATTAAAATTAAGGCTATGATTTAAATAGCTCGGTCAGATACACAAGCTATAATTTATATGCTAAAATACATAATTAATGGGATATCTGAAACAACAGGCCTATAAGCAGTTTTAGGTATTATGGGATGGGTTCGCTTATTCGCTTTTAATGCGCCCTAAGCATTTAACAGTTACAACGGGTTTTGGTTTTTAACTAGGTTTTTTTATTTCAACGTTGATTAATTACACCACACTTTCGTTGTCATGCCTATTAACTATTAATCGCCTATTTCATACTGGGTAAAACTTTTATAGTGAAATACTTTGAATCTCATAAATGCCGCATTTTTATTAAATAACGCTTTAGATGATTAAAAAACGGAAAAAATTTTTAATTTAAATCCTAAAACACACTATTATACACTCGCGTAAAACAAAATAATGTTTATTGAAAAAATACGTACTTTTACGCATCATTTTACGTACCTATAAATCTACATTATATTTATTAGTAATTTACGTTACAAGGCCGGAAAATGGTCTTTTAAGTATAAGTCTAAATGTTTATGGAGAAGGCGACGGAGGAGTCGAGTCCGGAATTTATGTAGTTATCTTTAAATTGGTTGCTTACAGTGACGAAATAGCTTGTTGATTGTCATTGTCTTGTCTGTTGAGTAAGGATTATGCAGAAAAAATAAATTATTTTAAAATAAATTAAAGTAACAAAATAAGAGATAAACATTATGTGATCAAATGGTTTCAATTTTACACATAAATTAAAAACTAAGTTAAGTTAAGTTAAGAAGAAAACCAACTTTTATCTTTCTTAACTTAATTTAATTTTTTAACCTTAAAATAAAATGAAATAAACGTTTTCTTTTTAAAATAATTAAACTCCCACACAATAACATCATAAAATAGGCTAACAAAAAATCGTCTTTTTCATGCATTATGAAAAAATATAAAAAATTTTTTTTTATACAAATATTTGTTTAAAAAATTTAAAAAATTATCGGACATCTGCCAGAAGTGCACCGTGAAATAGAAATCACAAAAACCCTATTTACAGTAATTTGCTCTACGCATGCTTAATTTTTTTTTTATTTGAAAATTGATTTATTTTTCCAAAATATCTTTTGATTGATATTAACTTAATTTTTTAACTTAACTTAATTTTTCTCATAATTCTACCTTTAGTTTAGCGTCCCTTTTATTAATAATAAGAATAAAATGGATGCGAAAACTTTAAAGTTCTGAAGCGACGGCGAACTTTATCCCGGCCAAGTCTTTCGATAGTTATTAAAAAGAATATGAGATATTTTGTAAATGGCACAAAACTTACAGTGTAGAGAAAACAGTCAACGAAAACATTATGTTGGCTTACTTCCTAGATATGGTAAGTCTAATTAGCTATAATAAGAAATTATGGTAGTTTACTAACTTTATTGGTTTTTGTAGTCAAAAAAGTCCAGTAGTTCGACATTGTGGGCGAAATATTCTATGGTAAAATCAATGATGATGGTCAATGAGAACGTAGATATCTCTAAATTTTCAAAAGTAATAGCTTTCCTAAAAAAAGAGGCTGTGGGTCATTACCCAAACCAGTCCAAAGTGCCAACTACGGAAGAAATCGACTGATTTATGAAGAAAGCACCAGCAGAGATATTTTTGTTAATAAAAGTATTTTATTTTGTTTTACTAATTTTAATTTTACAAAAAAGTTTTAAGATAATCAAAGTGAATGCCAAATTTTTATAATAAAATATTTTTTTAACTTTCACTAAATAAGTCAAAGTGGGCATCTTAGGGAAAAAACTGGGTCCCCTATCCACAAATCTAGTTTGCATTAGATAAAAATGATAATCGATATTTTGTATTGTTTCAGGTTGTGGCACTGTTTGGCATATCTGGAGAGTGTAGAAGAGAAGAATTGTACAACCTAAATGATGCGGTTTAAAAAGAACGGAATCAATTTATTTGTCAGCATCAACCACACCCAAACTTATGTTAAAGGGTGTTTACTGTAATTGAAGAAAATTTTCTCAAACCTTCCCTCAATATCGCGGGGTTCGTCTAAAAACATTCTAAAGGCATTTTTTATTAGGTATAGAAAAGGTAAGGTGTGAGCCATGCAACGGTAGGCGTTCATTCAGTAGGATGAGCACCCAGCGAAATTGCTCAATTTTGAAACTGGACCATCCTGAGGAGGTATACAGGGCATTGTTTCCGAAGGACGTCGGCAACGCTTTTAGCCAACGTTGGAGCCGACGTTAGTGTTATAACCTACCTTTGGCTAATAGTTATAATGAGATTGTCCAAATTAAATGATGTTTTTAAGCCATGGATTTGGACAAAATGCCTTTGGTCTAGCTCTCTGTTAGTCGTGAATGGTCGTGGGTTTGTTATTAAATATTCCTTACTCTCCGTATCAGTGCCAGAACAAATACTAAGTTTTAATTTGAAAATCCCTTCTGTGGTAATTTGTCACAAATTAAAATTGAAATTTGGGCGCCATCTACAGTTATAAAAAACAGTAATGACAAATTACCAGAAGGTGACCCATAGACAGGCCAAATGAAAAAACCCGTGCCCAACATAAAATAAAAACACACTATTTAAAAATCTACGTATTCTTTAATAGAAAAAAAAATACTTAAAATGAAAGTTAATAAGTCACTTACAAAAGTTAACAAAGATCTTAAGCGCAAGTTTGCAAACCTTTACAACCGCTACTTACAATCAAGCTATATAATTAAGGGTTAAAAATATTAAAACAAAAGGTAATTGAGCATAGGTGGAAATAGTTACAAGAAATTTAAAATTATATGTTACTTAACCCTAGTTTTTTTAAAAAGGGTACTGCTTAATAAAAACGCTTTTAAAAAAATAAGGTGTGCAACTTATCTGCGTGCTCCTCTACGTGGATGAGTCGGTCTCAAATATTAACTTCTAAACACATTCTGATGTTAGACTTCTTGTGCAGCTACGGACTGGTCGTTAGCAGCTAAAGGAGCTTACAAACTCCGACTCAATCAAGGATCTCTGGTTGTCTTGCAACAGGTTTAAAAAAGGGGCTCCGTGTTCGTCACGGGAGCCTCAAAAAACTCCCTCCAAACTGGGTAAAGAAAGAAAGACTAAAGGAAAATGAAACGGGTACGTCAAGGAAATGAAAATGAAACCGGCCTTATCGAAACAAATTTAAATTACTAAACAGTGGAAAACAAAACGTGTCTTTTCAGGTTGGTTTTGACATTTGGAAAAGTACAATTTTGAAAATATTAATGAAAAGCTTAAATTGGAGGAAAACATACCTTTATAGGCTCAAGATGGAAAAATAAGGTTTTTCACAAAGATATCAAAGTTTTTCCAAAACCGAAAATTCCTTTCACAGCTGGGCCGGTTAGACAAATGATTTTGAAAAGGTCAATCTCTCGATGTCAAACGAAAGTGACATTTTCTACTACAGAGGGTTACAATGTGTCTGCAGTCTTCAGTCGGACCGCTTACAAACCAAGGTTTAAAAGTTACGTCAAATACCACTGCTTTATCAATACTCAATGGCACGAATGTTTATACCAGGAAATTACCCAATAAAAGAAATAACAACCATAAAGTTTACCTAACAAACAATGGCCAACCTCTGGTATTGTATACTCGAAGATTTTCCCAAAATGCTTTTCAGGCTGCCGCGACCTGTTCAAACAAGTTTCAGCGTTTAATTACGAGACGGCGCCAGTATATTAACAAAATATGGCGAATGCGCTAGAAATTAAATTCGCTTTAGTAATTGAATATATAAAAAACAACTGTTTAACCTAAATGCTACTTGCCTGTTACGTGTACTAAAGCGTCACGGTGGCTGGGGCACGTCTGTGGCCAAAAATAGTGGAAGAGCGGAAAGAAAACAAGGTGGCTCGAAGATCCAAGGTGGAGGCCGTTTTGCAGGTTCTTCACTGCTAAGCAAGCCACATCTTTGGTGGATAGTATAAATTAGAAGATGTACCCCCCTGTAAATATTTTAAATAATTAAAATCATATTACCTTAACGTTTATACATTTTTTTTTTTAAATTTATAATAAAAATTGTTCAAGTAACCCTTGAGTAGAAATACAAATTTCAGTTTCAGTCTGGTAAAGTTAATTTAACTGCCTGCCGGTATATTTCACTAGGCCGGGCCTAGTGATGTAATTATTTCCTGACAAACTGACAACTTGTACTATCCGTTCTTGAGGAAGAGAACGTCTCGACAGTCATCCGTCAGTTAGCTAAAATGGTTGTTGTAAAGTAAAAATTTATGAAATACAGAGACCGGGAAACATAACCTCTATGGTTTGTTGTGTTGTCATGCTGTCAAACATTTTGGGGTTGGGGGCCCAAGCGTGATTATCTATATTTTAAACAAAAAAATTTTTTCAACCCATTCAAGAAGCAGGAAAACAAGGCGAGAGGCAGAATGCTGATTTATAAAATAAAACCGGAAAAGTGCCTCTTAAAATTTCAAGTGAAATCGAGTTTCCTTCTCCAAATCGGAAAAACTTGTGAATTTAATCAATATTCTTCATTGGAAATAAACTAACATGCTGAAGGACTATTTATAAAACTGTACTTGTGGTAAAATAAACCCAGAAAAATGTCTTTTTTAAAAAGAATAAACATACAAGTGAAATTTACAGTTTTCTTTTCCCAAATAAAAAAAAATTTTGAATTAATCATTTTTTCTTCATTTTAAACTGAAGGGGCTATTTATGAAACTGTATTTGTGCGGGTAAAATAGGGGCCAAAAGTTATTTTTTCCCCTTCAAAATAATGGTTAGGATAGAACCAATCCCCGAGATTGAAATCAGTGGTTTTTTTTTTCATGTTTGTCGTCAAACAAAGGGGTTAAAACCTAAACCCTTTTAATTTGCTCTCAAAAGAACTATTTGTGATGTGATGGGGAAATAAAAAAAGTAAAAAAGAAAAAAATGCTAAAAAAAAATTGAGAATTTCCGAAAACGAATAAACGTCTTCCAGCGCAGGCAGTCATAAATGACATTTTAATAACGTTTTTCATTGACTCACTTTACTGCACTCCCGTGTATTTCCATTGCTCTTTAGTCCTTGGGAAAAACAAAAACAAAAATAATAAAATTGCATCGGGGCAAAAAAATGTAGTCAATGGAAAACCTAAAGTTTGGCATATCATGGTCCCCCCTTTCAAGTTTGGACTCCGGTAATCTATCTCTTTTAAAAAGCCCCAATCAATGTAACGTATGTCATTGATGTACGCCAATTCTCTCTCTTATTTTATTGAAAGGAAGGACGAATTATCAACAGACGATGACGTGGTCTCTTCTCCCCAAATCGGATAGTAGTATATTTGGGTACAATGGAAATAAAGGTGATTTTAAATGTGTTTTTGAAAAACCCATTAAAAAAAAAATTTTACCTAAAATTAATAAACTGTTTAGATTTCTCTAAAATATTATATTAAAAACTACACAATTTTTACTGTATATATTCAAAATTTACACTTTACCACTGCATTATACTTCGTTAAACTCAGAGAACAGATTAAAACATTCTGATTTTTTGTTTAGGTAAAATTTAGGTTAAGTTTACTTTTAAAATTGCAAAAAAGACATTAAAAAAATGTTAAAAAACCGGACTATTCTTTATCAATAGTTTTCCCGAGGGGTTTTAAGATGCTTGAGAAAAAAAATTTTTTTATTTTTTCCCTTTGAAAAATCAAACGGGCTTTTTTTAATCTGGTCTTTCAAAAAATTTTCCCATAACCCCCCCCTTCCTCGTGTAAACTAACTCCCCCTCGTGAAAAGTATTGCTCTGACTCCCATGTTTTGAAAATCAAACTATATTTTACCAATGGTTTTAAAATTTTTCCGTGACTTTTCAAGGGGTTTTATTGCTATGTAATGTTATTTAAAAAGGTGCAAAATACCCATTTTAGGTGTTTTATCTTTAGGACTTTAGTAGACAATTATTTTTTAAATATTTTTAATTGTATTATTTAAGAATGGCGGATATTTTTGAAAGAACAACTTTAAACTGAAATTACATTCTCGACAAAATTTAAAATCCGATGAATGGTTATAAAGTTTTATTGTTAGGTATATGAATATAATGTATACAAAGTTTTAGTAAAAAATTTCAGAATGGAGCAAAGTAAACACCCAAATACAAGTTAAAATGTTTTTTAGATTTGGCTTTTTTGGGTTATCCATAAAGACAGTAAAAGTACGTATCTTTTTATCGTGTGATGTTTGTATGCATTATTAATAAGTTTTATACAAGTTTGTCAGATATTACAATTGTTTTGTGAACAAATGAAAATAATTTGAGGCACATTTTAGTTTAAATATTATTTATTATTTAAATAATAATGACTCCATATTTAGGATGAATATGGAGTCATCAGAAATTATTCAACAAACAATAAAAACACATAACAAACCAAAACGTACTTAAACATTATTCTAATTTCATAAATTGGGTTTCAATAAAGAAAATGGCTGGATGTTTTTCTTTGTCGGGGCTTGGATCCTCTTTCGGTTTGGCCTGTAAAATTTTAAAAAATTAAAAATAGCCATGGGATGGTTCTCAAAAATTCAAAATTTTTCCGGAGTCTGGATTATTTTACAGGTCTTAAATAAATATTCGTTATAAAAAAAACAAAATTTTTGCTAATATCCACAAATATGATGTAAATTTTTGAGTAAGGGGAATATAATGCTAAAGTCATGTTTTGCGATAAATTACAATAACTTTTTTTCTATAAACCATTTTTAGAATAATTGGCCTTTATGGGAAAGGGGGAACAAATTTCCAGTACCCGTTGTTTAACCTTCAGGCTACAAAATTCCCCTTTTATTGTGTGCTTTAGGGACTTTTTTTTTATAGCCCGTCTGTAGGTAAAAAAAGGCTGTTTATGACGTTAATTGTAACAGGTTGGGAAAAGGGGTTGAAGTTGTAAGGGTGATTACCTAAATATGACTATATAGTTTTATACTCGAAAAAGTGTGCAGGGGGGGGGGGGTGTAGGGTTAAAAATGCTAAACGTGTTTTCTTCCCAAAAAAACCCTTTTAATTTTAAAATAGTTAAAATTTTTGTTAAAAAACTATAAAAAGACAGGAAAAAAATTATTTTGTTTATTTGTTTATGAAAAAAAAAGCAAAACTTAAAAGATTTTTTAGTGTTGATAATTTTGCAAAAATATTTATTTATCCATTTCTCATTTTCCCAAAAAATGGTTTTTTTAATTCCTTATTAAATGAGAGGTTCTAAAGCTTAATGGATAATTTTTTTCCCAAGATAATAGAGTTTACTCATTTGAATTTTAACCCTATAGGCTATATTTTTTTGTTTATAAATATTTATTATTACCATGCGCTCAAAACTTATATTTTATAATTTAATCAACGACATAAAAACAATAATTTTAAAATTCTTTGGGGGCCCTTTAAAAAAAAAAGGTACTTTTTGTTAATAAACAATTGGACCCAAAGAGCGCCATAAGTAAAAATTTTTAAAACCCAGGAATATGAAAAGCTGGATTGAAAAAATTTTTAAAAAAAAAAAATTATTTTATATATTAAAATTCAAGTTATTTAAAAATTTTTAAAAAAAATAAAAAATAAAAAATTTTAAATTTTTCCCTTTTTTTTCAAAAGCATATAAAATTCTAAAAATTCGTTTTGTTTAAAACTTCAAAAATATTGCATTTGGATAAAAAATTAAATTACAATTAAGGTCTTGTAAAAATCATAGTTAATGTCCTATAAATTTTTGTGTATCCTTAATAGGTTTAAGATATTGACGCTTTACATTAAAATCTTAATATCTAAAATTAATCCTTTCTTGATTATTTGCTGTTTAACCCCCAATTTTTACTTCAGATTTGTATTCAGGAAAACACCTAAATACTCCACTTTTTGTGGCCTGTGTAATCAGTTAAACTTAATTTTATTTATAATTAAATTTTTTATTTGAAACCCTATTGGACGACATATCAATTAATAAATTTAAGGCACTTTAAAAATCAACCCAAAGATTGGTGTTCATGAATCCTCCATTTAAAATGGTTTTGGGTGAGATCAATTAATATACCTGAAAGGGGAAACTAAAATTCTAGCTTTAAATTTATCAATTTATATGCCCGGGTAACAGGGTGTTAGATGAAAAATTTAAATATAAATAAAATTAAGTTTAATTGATTACATAGGCCCACAAAACGTGTGTGCTGGGTGTGGGTATAGGATTTTCTGGGTTTTTAGCCACTAATGCTTTTGAACCTGGTCATAAATATTATCGTTGGGTTTTTTTCACTTTTAAAATTTAGACACAATTAAAAGAAAAAATAAAATAATTAACAAAGTTTCCGGCCAATATAAAAAAGTTGATTTAAAATACGTTAAAAATTGATATTTGTCTAATGTGCTTTTTTTAAAAAGTTGTCCATTATCTAAGTTTTTTGATATAGGGGATTTCTATAAACGGATTTTCTTTAAAACAAATGGGGTAACACAGGTTGTTTACTGTCATTCTAATTCTACAATTGAAAAAACTTTGCGACTATTTATTGCAACCAAAGTTTAGTTTCTCCGGTAACGCAGTGGTCAGAGTTTCAGCTCGCCAGCCTGGTGATCGGGTTCGATTCAGAGCCGGAGACACTGAAAAGTAGTTATTTAAAAATAACGTCCGTGGGGCCCACTACCACGTTGTCTAAAGAGTGCTTGAAATGCAACATTTGCATGTTTAAAGTGCTTGGACAACGTTGACGGAACTACTGAGAAAAATGGATTAAACACCGGAAAACCCGGCACTCCCCGGTGCGCGGTATTAGTTTATATATGTATATTAAAAGTGTAACATATAATATACATATACATAATATCCTTTGAGCTGTCATACAGATAAAAAAAAATGGATTATTAGCAAAATCTTGTACTATTGAAAAACTGCAAAGCTGTTTCTTAAAGGTGAAAAGTTTCATATTGTAAAAAAAATCACAGGTTGTATGAAGTTTTTTGATTAGTACGAACTTTATTAATACGCTATATTATGATCTTAAGTTGCACATAATAATTATACAGTATATATGTATACATGTATCTGTAAGATTACCATTACTGTAATGTAACACTTTAGACATTGTCAACGTTTTAAATTTTTTAAAATTTTGGTAATTTATTTTTAATTATAAGCAGCTCCTAAATTTTAAAAAGTAAAGATAGTGAAAAAACAAAATTTTGTGATTTAGCTCTTTCTTTTTTTTTCTGAAGACTAAAATTAGTGGAGACAAACAGGTTTTTTTTTTGTTCATATAATTAATTAGGTATCGATAAAAATAGATTATTAAGTATTACCAATAACGGGCTTAAAAATTCTTTTAATTTTTTCCTAATTATGTTTTTTTTATAAAACCACCATTTTATGTATTTGATAATTAATTTTATTGACATAAACGTATTTTATTTGTTGGGGTCTTTCTTATGCAGCTGCAGGGGCATGCATTTTTTTTGTTTTTTTTTTTTTTTTTAACGAAATAATTTATTTTTTACTAATATACATACATGTTTTCATTAACAAAAGATTAAAATTTTTAGTTAAACTTCTTTTTTAAATTTATTTAATCCCATTGCCCGGGCCCCTCTCCTTCTCTTCGCTGCAGGATGCCTCTCTCCGTTCATAGTATTTGTCAGAAATATGCTCCAAAACTAGTGCACAGCATTTTAAATTTCTCCAAACTTATATGAAATTGAGATATACTTGTAGCTTTTAATCTCTTTAAAGCGTTTAAATTCAAATCGGACCATTTTCTAATATTGCCTAGAAAAGGATTTGTTTTATGTGCGTTGTAAAAACTCTAACCAATTTTTATCTTTCAGACTCAAGTTATTTATTGACTATATTTTAAAAAAAACATTTAATATGAAACTAATGGAAACAATTTTACTTTATATATATATCCTTTTTTGTTATATTAAAAAAAAAAAAAAAAAAAGAAAAAAGGCTCTTTTTAATAATTTTTTTTAAAAAAATCTTTAAAAAAAAAAGTTGGATTTTGATTAGTAATCACTGATTATTTAGTGGCCAGTCAATAAGCGTGTTTCTACTTTCTGTTTTGTTTTTTTTTTTTAGTGATTATTGGGGATGACTGGATTAAACTTAAGAACATAAGATACACACTAGTCAAAAAATTGTAAAACTATCAACACAAATAATAATAGAATCCCAGACTTAAGTTTTTATTGAAATAATAAGCAAAATGTATTAAATGGTTCTTTGATAATAAAAACACGAAAAAGGGTTATATTTTTTCAGTTGACAATTTAATTTTTGAGTGTGTTATGTATTGGTTTAGATAAACATCATATGTTACAAATTAAATTTTAGGGGGCTAAAACCTACCGAAACCTTTTTTTTTAAATTAAATTATGTACATAATTAATCATCAGAACACTTTCCCAAAATACAATATTATTTAACAAAAAATCTCGTATAAATTTTTTTTTTTTTGATTTAAAAATGTAAAAATATCGTCATTATAAAAATTTTTTGTAAATTAATTATTATTTTCTTTAATGTTTGAATAATTTAAATGTTAAAAATTTTTAAATTTTTTGAGTAATATCAAAACCTATAACCCAAAAATTACAATGAATATTAAAAGTTGTTTCCCAAAACACCTTTACAATATATTGTTTTATATTCATGCCAATATAAATATCCCTCTTTAATTAAATAAAAAAGAAGTAAAAATGTACAAAATTTTTCGGGTTTTTGTACTAATATTACTAACAAACTTTTTATCGATAAAAAATCAAAAAGTGACAATTCATTTTAGAATATTATTGTTTAGAAATTTAAGCTTATAAAATATTAAAAGGGTCAGCCCCGGGAAAACCCTTTTGTTGGAATGGATAAAAAATATCAAGGATTAAAGTTTTTTTAAAACCCCAAAATACTGTAGAAAATTATCAGGCGTGCGGGGCAGCGGATCGGGGATTCTTTTGGGGTTTGCGCAATGAAAGTGGTCAGAGCCGGATTTTTTCATAATCTTTAAACTATCTAAAGGTTAACCCCCTTAAAAAGTCAAATTCAAGCATCCACTTTTTTTTTTTTATTTTTGCCAAATTGTTGGTTATTAAACGATACTAAAAAAAGATTTTAAAAAATTATTTTAAAAATGGATTTATACCCAAAAAAAATATGGAAAGATGGCGCCACTTACAGCCTTCTATTTAAATGATCCATTTTTTTGGGAAAATTTTTTTTTTTCCAAAATCTCAGTAAATAAAAAAAAAAACGTTTTTTTAAAAAATAAATTTCAAACATTTGATAAGGGTTTTATTACCATCACCAATTTTTTTTGTAAGGGCAGAATGGTTTAATCTTATCCTAAGATTGTGATTTGTATTAAAAAATTTTATATTTTCTTTTTTGGCATATCTTTTCCTTTTTACAAATCAGAAAGAATACAGTGGTTAATATGTTTAGTAACCTTTGAATCCTAGGTATCCATTAATTAACAGTAAGTCCGTTAAATATTATATGTCTAAGTATGTTGGGGTTAAAAATTGATAATCCAGTTTGAAACCAAAATATAATTTCTTTTTTAAAAAAATCAGAAAAGGCAAAAAAAACTTTATTTTAAAAATTTTACTTTCTTTTATTCATTGAGGACCTGTATAAATTATTGCCTGGTCTGCCCAGTAATTAATAATTTGATCTTTAAAGAATGACTATTTAATAATAAAAGTACCTAAATGTAAACCTTATTTCTTTTTTAAAAATCACAAAAAAAACACAAACATTGTGAAATCATCTAAAAAATAGTTAAGATTTTTATCTTACTTTTCTCCCTGCTATTTTCTATAAAAATTTTTATTTTCTATCCCTTTATATGATATTTTTTTATTCGGTTTTTCTAACTTACGTCATAAGGCTTTTTTTAAATATAAAAAAACTTTAAAGTAAAAATGCCGGGTATATTACCCTTAGATTTGCAAGACAAAACCATACATAAAATAAAAATTTGGTTCTCTTTAAAAGCAGACTTTCCGCACGTGTCTGTAAAAATAGTCCATATAAAAAAACAAAGGCGGCCGCCAGTAAAAATCAAACCTTTTTAGCTACTTTGCACTTTGGGGGACCTCCACTTTCGGAAACGCATTAAGTAATTATGGGATAAATTTTTTACCTAGAGCATTTAATAAATTTAATAAATTTTTGTATTAAACAGGTGGGCCCGCCCACTTTTTGTACTCAATATACGCCACTGCTATTGCCTAAATTTCTCATGACGAATTTAAGGAATAATAAAATGATATAAGACAAGATACTACCATTTACTTTTAAATGTAATAAATACTGGTCGATGAAAGTTAAAATTAAAGGAAAAAATGTTTTCCCAAAAATACATTAAAAAATTCAGGCAATTTATTTAAAAATTAATAACATTGGGTCCCAATGGGTTTTCAGAAAAGAACTAATCAAGGTAAATTTTGTATAAATATAAAATTTCCCCTACATTTTATCTGTTTCGGCTTAGTCAAAGAAATTTAAAATTAAAACACTTTAGTTAATGAATTTATTTTTGGGTCCCAAAAAAATTTTTTGATTTAAAAATGGTTTCTGAAAATATATATTTTTTTTTTTAAAAATTTGGGGGAAAAAAATTAGATAAATTTTTTAAATTTAATAATAACTGGGCACTCCAAGTTGTCTATAAGGTATATGTAATGTCTGCATGCAGACTT
Source organism: Listronotus oregonensis (assembly GCA_019359885.1). Taxonomy (NCBI): domain Eukaryota; kingdom Metazoa; phylum Arthropoda; class Insecta; order Coleoptera; family Curculionidae; genus Listronotus; species Listronotus oregonensis. The sequence continues at coordinate 16,576 of JAHBCN010014248.1, forward strand.
GGGAAAATATCTTTTAAAAAATCTAAAAGCCCCATTCACGGGGTTGGGGGTTTAAACGCTAGAAAACCCCTGCTTATGTCATTGCTTGTAATCTTTAGTCGTCATGCAAAATGTAGTTTTTGTGATGTCAAATCGTCCGTCTTCATCACCCGTGTTCCGTCAATTGTTTGACTTGAGTAAATCTACCGACGCGACGAATGATTTTTTCTCGGCAACGCGAGATAAAAGACAGTGTCGTGGTATTCCGATTTGGTTCAAATTTAATGACGAAAAGGGCTGATTTGCTTTTTGATGCCCCAGGGTTTTTCTTAGGTTATATTTATATAGATAGAATGATTTTTTTTGTGGAAGATAAAAGTAAGGACAATTCAGATAAACAGAAAAAGAACGCTGCTTATGACATATTAATCGAAAAATTGAAAGAAGAGAAGAAGCTAATAAAGACATGATCGTAAAAAAAATTTAAATTTTAAGGGAACATTTTTAAAAAAAATTTTTCCCCTTTTTTTTTTATAATTATTACGGCTGCGAGCTGCAAATAACCCCCGATCGTCCATCTTTTATTTTAAAACTGGTAAAAACGGAATGTCTGTGGTGTTCTTGCATTTTCCCGTCTTATGACGACAAAACCCGAGCCTGCATCTTTTCCGACGACCCGATCATCCAAAAGTATTTTGATTGGTCAGAACATTGTCCCACATGTTCTGACCAATCAAAATCTTTCGGATGATCGATAGTCGGAAATCAATATGAGACTCCCTTAAAACTTACAAGCAAATCTACTTGTAAAGGACTGTGCCTCTGCTTTTTTAAAAACCTTATTTTTATTTTTAACTTTCTCCCCCCAAAAAACCCTTTCCTGACATAGGGAAGCAACCCAATTCCCCGGTTTTAAAAGGGGTTGTCAATGAAATTTCAACTATCGACCAGTTCTATCTTGCGCATTTCCCAAAATTTTTTTAAATGTCGTTGTATGAATGTATTTTTCTCGGGTTTAAAAGGCATAATTTCACCGAACCAGCAGGGATTTTTTGACGGGCGTAGCACTTGAGCAATCTGGCTTGTTTTGCTCAGTTCAGGGCGGGGCATTATAGGCGTATGGTCGATGAATCTCAACGATTTTTCAAAGGCCTTTACCGCGTTGACCATTCCATATTATTGCATAAACTGGATGATATGGGCTTTAGTGCTGTTTGCTTTATTCTTAAAATCCCTTTAGTAATCGAAGGCAGTATGTCAAATCCGGTCTAAATCTTATAACTTTGAAGCCCCGTGGTGCTACAGGGTAGTAACCTGGCCCCCTACTGGTCATTATTATAATGATATATGTTGTGATATCTCAAGTAACGTATTCATTTCGGATGATCTGAAGCTGTTCAGGGTTGGGGTCAGTGATTGCCTCAAAAATTTCAGGGTGATTTGGAAATAGTTCAATCCTTGGGTGATATCAACAATCTACCCCTAAACACCGAAAAATGTTTTTTTATGACCTACACGTAAATTAATCCTGTTCCCCTTTAGTACAAAATTTGGGTAATGCTGTTATTGGTCGTTGTGAGACATTCAAGGATCTGGGTATTACTTTTTATCCAAATTCTCTTTTAAAACATAGACCAGATATGCATAAGGCAAATGAATGCTGGGTTTTATAATGCGTAATTCAAGCTACTTTAACAATATTCAAACATTAAAAAACCCTTTTATTTCTGCTATGTACCTCGATACTTGAATAGGTTCTATTTTTTGGCATCCTTTTTAACAAAATATATCAGTCAAAAGAAAGTGTCCAAGAAAAATTTTTTAAATTTCTTGTTTTAAAGCAGTGGACATTTTCCACCTAGGGGGTTTGATCGGGGGGAGCTCCTAAAAGGTTTCAATTTTCCCTTTTTTAAAAGATCAGAAAATTTTATCTCCCAAATTTTTTTTCAAAGTCTGCAGTGCCTTATTGGCTTCCCGAATTTATCCCAGATAATGTTCCATTTCCTTCTAGATCTGTCAGACTCTCCCCCATTTCCTTCCCCCCCCCTTCTACTTTTTTGATTAAATCCACTATTTCAAACCATGGGCCTTTTTTAAAGAGACCTGTAAACATTGATGCTTACGACCCGTCATCAGTTCATTTTTTAGAAATGTTGAAACGTAGATTTTGTGGACTGCTTAGCCTTATTTTATAGGTTTTTAAGTTGTCAAATACTTTACTATTATAATTTGTGTATAAATTTTTTTTTCTTTTTTCATTATATTACATCTATGTATAAAAATTTTCTTATAAATGGATTATGTTAGACAATAAAGATTATTATTATTATTATTATTATTATTATTATTATTATTATTATTATTATAACATGCGTGTCTATCCCCGGTTTTATAAAAATTTAGTAGACCGTATTAAAGAATAAAAAAAAGTAAATAAAAAGCATATATATAACAAACGAAAAGTGTATTATAGGGTCTTAGAAATATTTAACCTAAAAATTTTAAAAATTTTCCATCAAAGGATAAATAAACTTTCGAGTAAGCTTGCGTAATGCAATGTTATATACTGATTGGTTCATTTTTTCAGACTTATTTTTATGGGATATGATATGGGTACTTTAAAAATGCGAGGGGTTCAAATACAGAGGCATTTAAACACAATTTATAACAAATGTGTGATCATTGTAAACCACTAAAGGACATGGCCCCATAACATGGGATTCTGGTCTCAATTATTTTTTTTTTAATTTAAGTATGTTGTTTCTTCGATCAATAGGAACATCTTTTTTTTAAAGGGGCATTTTTTGCAGCCCTATGGGATGGCCCAAAAAAAATCACTGAGAAGTTTAAGCTTAATAATTTAATTCCAACATAAACACATGAAAAAGTGTAATTTCGTTTAAATCAAATAATATTTTATATATTCATTTAGACTAAAAATATTTTGTTTTAACATTTAACAAAAAGGGTAGCCCAGTATGAATAAATAATATAGTTTCCCAAAAAAAAAGTTAATGTCGTGATATACTTGTATATATTTTCAAATTTATACATTTCGAAAGTTTTTTAAAGGAAAATTTAGGTTTAAATTTTTTTTTATTTTTCCCAAAATATAAGGGATTTTTGGAATTAAAGTTTTTTGTTTGTTCTTACAAGTATTTTGTGACATATAAGGAAAACATATTTTTAAAATCTGCACATTTTCGGGAAAATTTTTTAACAGAGGTATAAAAAAATTAAGCTTCTCATAACTAAAATAATTTTCGTGAAACCTGCAGGGTGAAGTATCAGGATGTTTATTCACCATGCCTCCGGGAATTACATATTTTTAGGATAAGTCGTTTTAAAATTGTTTGCCGTGCAAAAAATTGCGGGTTTAAAATTATTTATTAAAAATTTTATTGTTCATAAATTTTTTAGAAATGTATATGATTATTAGCTTAAAATTTCAAAAACGCAAAATTTTCGCTTTTGACTTGGAGCACAAGAAACTGGCAGAAAAGTAAAGTTCCGAGGATATTACAAATATATTATGAAAAATTAATTTGGGCGCAAACATGTTTATTTCTTCGATACTGGAGCACACTGTGTGTGTTGAATAGCAAATCACATTTTTTAACTCTAAGCAAAGATAATACTACTACGAATAGATGGTTCATTTAAATGGGGCGTTTTGAATCAGTTCGGAGATATCAATGTTTCCGTAAATACGAATAAAATTAAGTCGGTAACCTCTCCCCCGGAAACAAACCGGGAATTCCCAAAGTCTGTCGCGACCTTATTCGGAACACGAAGTAGCGAAAGCGGCGGCTAAACATTTGTGTTTTTTTAGTCGCTTTCATCACGCCAATAAAAAGGCCTGCCGGCAACACTGTTTAACTTTCGTTCAAGGATGCGCGAAAATCTCTCGATGGACATCGGGTCGCGTTAGCCAAAGTCCATTAGGGGTATCAAAATATAGCATTGAATGGTTCATCTTATCCTAGTAGTATTATCCTTTTTAAGCAAGTATTAAATTATTTTTTTTTGGTTTAGATGATAAATTAGACTTTTTTGGCGTTTAAATTAGTATTAAGAAACAGGGGGGCTTTAACTTCTCAGTGTTTGGACCACCCTGTAAACCAGCACGGAATGTCCTTTTAAAGATGTTCCATTGACCTGAAGAACAACATGTATAAATTCTGAAAATATATACAAGTATATCACGATACTACTTAATATTGTCTCCGGGCGAGGGCAATATTAAAAACCTCTGTCTCCGTAAGACGGCTTGCTTTTAAAGGGAAAAAAAACTTTTTTGCTCCTATTTTTTTTTCCCGGGGGGAAATTCTATTATACCTACCTACATATAAATATATTATTAAGAAAAAAATATTATATATATATATAAAATATATATATATATATATATATATATATAGATTAACATTTTAGTTGGATAATCCATATTATTAATTCGATCTGGACCCCCATGTGTTAAATTTAAATTAAATTATTTTAACCCTAAACAAAATATAAAATATTATTCCGTTTGATTTAGACGAATTTTATTATTTTTTGCGTTTTTTATTGGGTAAAAAAAAAAGTTAAATAATTTTGAAATATTTTTGGGGCACTCTATAGGCCTGCCAAAAAAAGTCCCATTTAAAAAGGGGTTTTTGTTCTTTGATCAAAAAACAACATATTCAAATTAAAAAAAAACGTTCAGGCCCGAACCCATGTTATCGAGTGCCATGTCCTTTCCTCCCGTCATCGATCTTTTTTCCCATCAATTTTTTATACCTCTATAAACCAAACTGCCAAAAACCAGCTACAAAATGGGAATTTTTAGACATGAAAAGCTGTTACTGATACAGTATATAATTTAAAAAGTATCCATTATAAATCTGAAATTTTACATTAAGGTTTATATCTATACCCACGTTTTTTCAAGTATTTTTAACACGATTATAAGCTCCCAACCTTTATTTTTTTAATCCCGCCCATAATTATTAAAATTCTGTAGAATTCGTGACTGTCCGATAATAGTTTTAGAAAGGTGTGGTAAATATTTTTACAAATCCACAGTTACCGTTAAAACTAGCTTTGGATATATTATAAGCAAAAACCAACCCATCCCATAACCGACAGTGCTTATGGGCTGCTTTTTCTTAAAACGACCTCATTCATTATCCGAGCAAATAAATTAGGGTTGGTCGGCCTAAGCTTTTAATACCTAACCTACTTTTTAATGGGGCCCCTTTTTGCTTTTTATGCTTTAACATGATTAAATTAAAAGTTAAATCCTAAGAGACCTGTTTTTATGAATGCAGTACGGTCACAAATATTGTTAAGTGTATTTTATAACAGCTGTTTTTCATGAAGTTTATAATAAATATGTGTCTTGAATTAAAGTAAGCTTTTATGTAGGTAGTTTTCAACAGCTTCTTTGGTCGTGTTTTAAAATACTGATGTATTTACTTATTTAAAGTCTCTTTGCTTTATTAAAAAGAAAATTTATTTTCTGCTTATCAACCGTTTATTTAATAACTTTGGCGCTATGATACAGGGATATTGCGAATGCGGATGTTGATGCGGATGCGGATCTTTTTTTTACAAGAAACTTTTGCTCAAATCTTCCACTGAGTAATTAGATTGGTAATAAAATTAATAAATTAATACTTCTCTAGCTATTTTACTTCTGCACACATATAGTTTTTTGTAAAAAGAAAGAAGATCCGCACTAACATCCTAAAATTTAAAGTTCTTCTTCTTCATCTTCTTCTTCTTCTTTGGGAGCCGTCTTGATTCACTACCAGAGGCAGCGCAGCATCCCGGCTTTTTTGTTTAAAGGTGTGGTTCCTTCCACCCGGGCCCTCGCATGCGACTAACGCATGCGGCCGCCGTTAATCAGGTGGTTTCTTAGGACCGCGGCTCAAACTCGCGAGAGCAAAATTATTAGTGACAAGGGAATAATCTTTGGTAAGAGTCGTGATGGATGATCTAGCATTATATTAATTATTAGAAGAAAAAAGGGGGTGACGAATACTATTACAATTAGCCAACCTGAAACATAGCACTGCCCCTATAAATCCCAAAATTTCAGCAAAGACGCGATAAGGGTTGTTATACTACATTAATAAATCCACATCTGCAACAGGATGAATAAAATTTAGAAAATATTTTTACACTGAATAAAGCACAGTTCAGTTTTATTCTTGACTTAATAAAAAAACGATATAAAGTCCGAGCCATACAACAGAGTTGAATATCCAATAACCCCAGAGGAAAAATTAGCCATTGTATTAAGGTAAATCTGACAGGGTGTACCATATTCAAATCATTTAGGATCTCGGAAACTTGAAGATATACGAGGGCGTTAAATGAAAAATTGCGCAATATGATGCTAA
>JAHBCN010014249.1:0-23101 GCA_019359885.1 Listronotus oregonensis
ATACTAGATAAACAAAAAAGGAAACAGTAACAAAATATTATAGCAACAGGTTCCTTCTTTCATACGAACTTTGAATCATGCAAAAATATGCAATTTCACGAAGTAATTTAAAAAATTGTCCGTCCCTTGGAAGTGTAAGTAGCTTAGAGCGCCTTTGAATGCGGGGAGGGCAAAATACTCTTAAAAATTTCCCTTTTTAAAAAAATGAAAAATATTGATAGGAGGGTCAAAATATCGACAAAAAATAACTTGGGGTCGATTCATACTAGATAAACAAAAAAAAAGGAAACATTTAAAAAAATATTATAGCAAAGGTTCCTTCTTTCATAGAACTTTGAATCATGAAAAATTGCAATTTCAAGGAAGTAATTTAAAAATTGTCCGTCCGCTTGGAAGGGGTTTAAATAGCTTAGAGCGCCTTTTTAAAATGCGAGGCAGTGCAAAAATCTCTTAAAATTATCTTTTAAAAAATATGAAATGATTGATAGGAGGGTCAAAATATCGACAAAAACTAACTTTGGCTGAGTTTTCAATAGATAAAAAAAAGGAAACAGTAACAAATATTATAGCAAAGGTTCTTCTTTCATACAACTTTGAATCATGCAAAATATGCAATTTACGAAGTATTAAAAATTGTCCGTCCGCTTGAAGGTAAGTAGCTTGAGCGCTTTAAAAGCGGGCAGGTAAAATTTTAAAATTACTCTTATAAAAATAGAACAGTTGATAGGAGGGTCAAAATATCAGCAAAAACAACTTTGCTATTTTCATACTAGATAAACAAAAAAAAAAAAAGGGAACAGTAACAAAATATTTAGCAACAGGTTCCTTCTTTCATACGAACTTTGAATCATGAAAAATGCAATTTCACGTAAGTAATTTAAAAATTGTCCGTCCGCTTGGAAGTGTAAGTAGCTTAGAGCGCTTTAAATGCGAGGCAGGTGCAAAAATACTCTTAAAATTACTTTTATAAAAAAATATGAACAGATTGATAGGAGGGTCAAAATATCGAGCAAAACTAACTTTGGCTCGAGTTTTCATACTAGATAAACAAAAAAAAGAAACAGTAACAAAATATTATAGCAACAGGTTCCTTCTTTCATACGAACTTTGAATCATGCAAAAATATGCAATTTCACGTAAGTAATTTAAAAAATTGTCCGTCCGCTTGGAAGTAAGTAGCTTAGAGCGCTTTAAATGCGAGGCAGGTGCAAAAATACCTTAAAATTACTCTTTATAAAAAATATGAACGATTGATAGGAGGGTCAAAATATCGAGCAAAAACTAACTTTGCTCGAGTTTTCATACTAGATAAACAAAAAAAGGAAACAGTAACAAAATATTATAGCAAAGGTTCCTTCTTTCATACGAACTTTGAATCATGCAAAAATATGCAATTTCACGTAAGTAATTTAAAAATTGTCCGTCCGCTTGGAAGTGTAAGTAGCTTAGAGCGCTTTAGAGATGCGAGGCAGGTGCAAAAATACTCTTAAAATTACTCTTTATAAAAAATATGAACGATTGATAGGAGGGTCAAAATATCGAGCAAAACTAACTTTGGCTCGAGTTTTCATACTAGATAAACAAAAAAAAAAAAAAGGGAACAGTAACAAAATATTATAGCAACAGGTTCCTTCTTTCATACGAACTTTGAATCATGCAAAAATATGCAATTTCACGTAAGTAATTTAAAAAATTGTCCTCCGCTTGGAAGTGTAAGTAGCTTAGAGCGCTTTAGAATCGAGGCAGGTCAAAAATACTCTTAAAATTACTCTTTATAAAAAATATGAACGATTGATAGGAGGGTCAAAATATCGAGCAAAAACTAACTTTGCTGAGTTTTCATACTAGATAAACAAAAAAAAGGAAACAGTAACAAAATATTATAGCAACAGGTTCCTTCTTTCATACGAACTTTGAATCATGCAAAAATATGCAATTTCACGTAGTAATTTAAAAAATTGTCCGTCCGCTTGGAAGTGTAAGTAGCTTAGAGCGCCTTTAGAGATGCGGGCAGGTGCAAAAATACTCTTAAAATTACTCTTTATAAAAAATATGAACAGATTGATAGGAGGGTCAAAATATCGAGCAAAAACTAACTTTGGCTCGAGTTTTCATACTAGATAAAAAAAAAGGAAACAGTAACAAAATATTATAGCAACAGGTTCCTTCTTTCATACGAACTTTGAATCATGCAAAAATATGCAATTTCACGTAAGTAATTTAAAAAATTGTCCGTCCGCTTGGAAGTGTAAGTAGCTTAGAGCGCTTTAGAGATGCGAGGCAGGTGCAAAAAATACTCTTAAAATTACTCTTTATAAAAAAATATGAACTGATTGATAGGAGGGTCAAAATATCGAGCAAAAACTAACTTTGGCTCGAGTTTTCATACTAGATAAACAAAAAAAAAAAGGAAACAGTAACAAAATATTATAGCAACAGGTTCCTTCTTTCATACGAACTTTGAATCATGCAAAAATATGCAATTTCACGTAAGTAATTTAAAAAATTGTCCGTCCGCTTGGAAGTGTAAGTAGCTTAGAGCGCTTTTAGAGATGCGAGGCAGGTGCAAAAAATACTCTTAAAATTACTCTTTATAAAAAATATGAACTGATTGATAGGAGGGTCAAAATATCGAGCAAAAACTAACTTTTGGGTCGACTTTTCATACTAGATAAACAAAAAAAAAAAAAGGAAACAGTAACAAAATATTATAGCAACAGGTTCCTTCTTTCATACGAACTTTGAATCATTCAAAAATATGCAATTTCACGTTAGTAATTTAAAAAATTGTCCGTCCGCTTGGAAGTGTAAGTAGCTTAGAGCACTTTTAGAGATACGAGGCAGGTGTAAAAAATACTCTTAAAATTACTCTTTATAAAAAAATATGAACTGATTGATAGGAGGGTCAAAATATCGAGCAAAAACTAACTTTGGCTCGAGTTTTCATACTAGATAAACAAAAAAAAGGAAACAGTAACAAAATATTATAGCAACAGGTTCCTTCTTTCATAGGAACTTTGAATCATGCAAAAATATGCAATTTCACGTAAGTAATTTAAAAAATTGTCCGTCCGCTTGGAAGTGTAAGTAGCTTAGAGCACTTTAGAGATACGAGGCAGGTGCAAAAAATACTCTTAAAATTACTCTTTATAAAAAAATATGAACTGATTGATAGGAGGGTCAAAATATCGAGCAAAAACTAACTTTGGCTCGAGTTTTCATACTAGATAAACAAAAAAAAAAGGAAACAGTAACAAAATATTATAGCAACAGGTTCCTTCTTTCATACGAACTTTGAATCATGCAAAAATATGCAATTTCACGTAAGTAATTTAAAAAATTGTCCGTCCGCTTGGAAGTGTAAGTAGCTTAGAGCGCTTTTAGAGATGCGAGGCAGGTGCAAAAAATACTCTTAAAATTACTCTTTATAAAAAAATATGAACTGATTGATAGGAGGGTCAAAATATCGAGCAAAAACTAACTTTGGCTCGACTTTTCATACTAGATAAACAAAAAAAAAAAAAAGGAAACAGTAACAAAATATTATAGCAACAGGTTCCTTCTTTCATACGAACTTTGAATCATGCAAAAATATGCAATTTCACGTAAGTAATTTAAAAAATTGTCCGTCCGCTTGGAAGTGTAAGTAGCTTAGAGCGCTTTTAGAGATGCGAGGCAGGTGCAAAAATACTCTTAAAATTACTCTTTATAAAAAAATATGAACTGATTGATAGGAGGGTCAAAATATCGAGCAAAAACTAACTTTGGCTCGACTTTTCATACTAGATAAACAAAAAAAAAAAGGAAACAGTAACAAAATATTATAGCAACAGGTTCCTTCTTTCCTACCAACTTTGAATCATGCAAAAATATGCAATTTCACGTAAGTAATTTAAAAAATTGTCCGTCCGCTTGGAAGTGTAAGTAGCTTAGAGCGCTTTTAGAGATGCGAGGCAGGTGCAAAAAATACTCTTAAAATTACTCTTTATAAAAAAATATGAACTGATTGATAGAGGGTCAAAATATCGAGCAAAAACTAACTTTGGCTCGAGTTTTCATACTAGATAAACAAAAAAAAAGGAAACAGTAACAAAATATTATAGCAACAGGTTCCTTCTTTCATACGAACTTTGAATCATTCAAAAATATGCGATTTCACGTAAGTAATTAAAAAAATTGTCCATCCGCTTGGACGTGTAAGTAGCTTAGAACGCCTTTAGGGATGCGGGGCAAGTGCAAAAAATACTCTTAAAATTACTCTTTATAAAAAAATATGAACAGATTGATAGGAGGGTCAAAATATCGAGCAAAAACTAACTTTGGCTCGAGTTTTCATACTAGATAAACAAAAAAAGGAAACAGTAACAAAATATTATAGCAACAGGTTCCTTCTTTCATACGAACTTTGAATCATGCAAAAATATGCAATTTCACGTAAGTAATTTAAAAAATTGTCCGTCCGCTTGGAAGTGTAAGTAGCTTAGAGCGCTTTTAGAGATGCGGGGCAGGTGCAAAAAATACTCGGCGCTTTTATGGCCGGTTATCTTAAAAACTATCAAATTTTTGACAAAAGTAATGGGAATCATTTTTGCAGCTAATGAACTGCTCTTCATTTCTGTCTAAACACAAATTGTGTAAGTGTCATATTTCGGGAGATAGCGGCCAAAATATTCGAAAAAACGGATTTCCAGGCTCTTGAAGGCCATTTTCAGGCCCTTGCGGACAATTTTTTATCTATAAAATTTTTAGAGGTCTTTGTACACAATAATACCTGCAAATTAAAAAAAAATGTGACGGCCCAACCTGATCTTCAGGTCCACACCTTCGTTTACTGTACTTGCTTACCATTAGTGACACGTAATTATCGTAAACAGATAGCCCAGTTATTAACAATACATATTTCCTAACATCGTCGGCCTAACTTACTTGTCATTAGTAAGCACTTTGTTACCACTAACAATAGTTTTATGACCCGTACGCAAGTAAACATTAATCTCAAAAAGGTTACTTAATTACTTACTTATTATTCTTAAGTTACGAACTTTAACAAGAAATATTTGCTTGTCATAGGTAAGTAACTTACTAAACACCTATTTAATTCAAGTTTCTTGCAGGGGTTAATGTAATTCTACTAACGGTTAGTTTTTTTCTGAGTGTAGATTGGCATGAAATAAAAACTGAGGCCATCATATCTATTAGAATAAAATGGGACATAAAATATAGCCGAAGCAATTATTAGTATGGTTTACGAGCTCCGCTTAAAAATTTTAATGTTTGACGTTTTTAGGTGATCCCTCTGTTAACCAAACATTCCAAAGCGCCATAAATAACGGTCATATTTCCCTTCAAATTTTATATTTTATAGGCTTTAAAAGTCATGGAAACTCATAAGAATTTAAGTCACGAAGGAATAATAACCCTTTGTATGTGCTTTAAAATATCAGAAAGATTACGATGTTTGTTGTTTTCCTAGTACTTATATCAGCTACGTAGCGACTTGTAGTATTTAAAATTATGTGTTAAAAGTTTTTGTTAGTGCACGTATAATGACACGCATAAGCTTAGGGATATAATAAGGTATAGTCTGTCTCAAAGTATATCGTTATGGCTTTTGACGGACCATACCCCAATAAACCTTTAACGATTTTATTACCTATTTTTATTGGGTAAACCCATTTGTTTATAAGGGCAGGAGTGGGCCAGGTATTTCTTGAGTATTAACCATTTTATGCATAAAAAATATTACAAAAATGCATGTGCATATATTTAACAAAACAGGTTGTGAAAAATGTGTATGAAACTTTAATCAATATAACAAATAATTAAACAAGAAGCTTTAAAAGAAACCTGTCTACTTACAAAAACTCCAATATGATCGATAAGGGATATTATTATTAGTGAAGAATAGAACAAAAGAAAAAAACGTAGTGATTTTCAATCTCACCGTATAGACAATAGTGATCAGGACCTAAAAAGAAGCAAAATGTATTGTCTTTATGAAAGCGGAGTTATTCCGACCTTGGATAAACTAAAAAGAAAGTTAGACGAGGACGAAACCAATAAAAATATTAGCCGTGCCACCCTGCATAGAGTTGTTTGTAAAATGGAATTTAAATACTGCAAAATAGACAAAAGACAAGTAGTAATGGAATCGCACAGATTACGCACTTGGAGATTTAATTACCTTCAAGAAATTAGAAGATATAGGTTAGAAAACAGATCCATAATTTACCTTGATAAAACATGGTTCGATACACACGACACAGTATCCAAAGGATGGGTTGATTCCAGTCAAAACTGTCAGACGAAAGCACCTCCCAAAAAAAGGAAAACGCATTACCATAATACACGCTGGTTCAGAAGACGTATTTGTCCCAAACCGCTTGCTGTTGTCTGCAAAGAATATTAAGGATTTTAGCTTGGATTATCATGAGGATACAAGTGCAGAACTTTTAGAAAACTGGTTTCAAAATTATCTTTTAAAAAATATTCCAAACAAACAGTGTTATTGTCATGGATAACGCAAGCTACCACAGCCGGTATATAATTTTTTAAACTTCATCATTTAAATAGCTGTCGAAGGTAGGTAGGTCTATGTTTTAAAAAATATTTTTACCTAAATTTTAGGAAAAATCGTAGACCAGTTTAAAAAGAATTTTTTAAATAACTAAATTCGGAATTTTAAGATACCCTGTGGGAGTTTTGTTTTAAATTAGAATAACATAAATTATGGAACAAAGTATGTCAAAGTTAGTAACTGTTACCATACATGACTTATTTATTAACAAACAATAGTACTGTAAATGGAGCACAAATTAGCAATTTGGTTTTAAGATGAATACGATTACCATAATTTATTCGATTTTAAAGTCAAAATGAGCTAAATTTACCATAAATAAGAAAGAGTGTAATTATCTTATATACAGAAAATCAGTGAATACAATTCGTTTCTTAGCCCAATCAAATTGTCATTCGAAATAGGGCCCAAGTAAGCATGAAATAGGCTATTTAGTTTTTTTGTTTTAATTGGTCTAGTAGGGTGCTAATAGCAGAAATATGTGGTTTCCCACCAAAACTTTTGATGGGAGAACTTTTGACAGCCCAAAAACCACGAATTTTTTGGACTTTTTTTCGTTTTTTCGATATATCTTGGAAACTAATAGTCCTATGAATTTTTTTCTCTAGTAGTTTTTTTAAGAGGTTTAAATTTCCTACAATTTTCACTAACTAAAGTTCCGTCTTACTCTAACAGCAAGCGAGCTATAACCCGTCAAAAATTGTCTAGTTTTGCCATCATTGCAAAAAATCGCCAAATCCTCCTATTAACTCCTTCATATTTCTTTATAACTCGTCCAAAGTATTATAAGAATCATAAAATTGATTATGGTTGAAAATGGTTGACTTAAAAAAGCCCTAGCTTTGGTTTTTAGAGCGGAGGAGTGAAGGAGGGAGGGGCGTAGGTAGGAGAGAGGGGTGAAGCACAGTGTTACGATCTTATGGTATGACGGGACAAAAATCATAACTCTGATAACACCAAATGCAATTTAAAAACAAAAATAAATTGTTATCTACAGCCCGTCGCTTATACTTTCTAAAGGTTGTGCCACGACTGAAAATTGCAGGGAATTTAATGTTCTTTAAAAAAGTACAGAATAAAAAACTCGATAGGACTATTGGATTCTGAGATATATCCAAAAAACCACAGATTTCTGTTATTAGCACCCTCATGGACCAATTAAAAGAATAAAACTAAATAGCCTATTTCATGCTTGCTACAATGTACTTTTTGATTGGGCTATCTGTTTTTGGCAGTGGCATAAGTATTCAATTCACATTCCTGCTAAGATGGAGCAGGTCCCTATATTACGAACAACATGTTTTATATTTTTGTTTGTCTCTGGGTCTGTGTGACTGCTGACACTATAACTTTTTACAAAATGAGAAATTTATTTGAAATTTGTAAAATGTAATACTTACTTTAGAAGATTTAGTAACCCTATATTTTTAGGGGCCATGCTTTAAGGGAAGGCGCTAGAAATTATTTTTGCAAATTAGAGAACCATTACAGTTATTTATTTCAGAAAGGTACAAAAAATAAAAAGTTCTTGTTAGGTATACTCGCCAAAAAAGTTTTTATACAATGAAACCGATTTGGTCCTGATCTCGGAGTATAGCGACTGAGTGTGCTCAGCTCTATAAACTAGAGATCGCCTGAAAGAAAAAAAAAACAAAAAATCCTAACACTTATCCACGTTTCTGTGGCAAGTCTGTCACTGTTATCAAGATAGAATTAAAGAAAAATAAAATAAAAGTTGTTAAAATTTTGACTTAATATGTTCTCAAATTTTTGAAAACTTTTAATTTACTTTACGACGTTTTGTAGTAAATAACATATGGTATATCATATGTAATTTTCATTAATATTTTTGTTTAAATTCCATTTTAATTTTTTTAAGGGTGTATTTTGTATTGGAGAAAATAGTTTTAGAAAAACCACTTTTTTAATTGTTTACACTATGTATCTTAATAGAAAAAGATTAAGTTTTAATACCATCCGTTTTTATTTTACGATATTATTATTATTTTTTTAAATTTTATTTTTGCTTCATTTATTAAGGTTTCTTTAATGCAAATCTAATATATTTTCTGCACCTTTGTAAGGTACAGTAACGGCCATTAAATCTTGGGCAATTCTTTTTCCCTTTCGGAAAATAAGCTTATGCCACCTTCTACTGAATATGAATACCTGTTGAAAACCTAATTAAAAAACAGGTGTCCGTTGCCAGACTTAACTTTGGATCAAAAAGTATTAATTATTTATTATATTAAGCAGGGAGGTTGGCCAGATAGGGATGTGGCTGAAGAGCTTAACATCCCAAAGAGTACTATTCATTTTGTTTAAAAAAATGGCAGTAAACACACTCCTTTAAGAGAAAAGCTGGAAGTGGTCGCCCCAAACTATCGAATCACGAGCAAGACAATTATATAGTTAATGTTTTAAGAAACCAACCATTTAAATCTGTAGTTACAGCCAAAACGGAAAGCAATTTCCCAGCATCGGTTAGAATGGCTCGGCGAAGATTAAGGAAAATATCCGAATTGTGCTGTCAACCGGCAGCCTTAAAACCGTTTTTAACAAATGCAAATAAAGAAAACATTGGATTTGCTTTACAATTTTACTTGGAAAATACATATATTCACCGAGGAAAAAGTGTTTCAGTCGTGCTACAATTACCCAAATAGTACAGGCGATGAGGCATTTTGGCTAGGAATTTTTTTGTACTGCATGGATTTTCCTGAAATTTTCACAGAAGGTAGGGAATAGCCCAAGGATCAAAGTTTATATCATGCCGAGGTGTGGTTTTATCCTGGGAGTGGTTGCCACCCATCTTGAGGGTGGAAATTTTTCATTAAATTTTAACTACAGAAATCGATAAAGAAAGTAATTTTAAGTAATAAATGTTTCATACATTTTTTCGTAAAACTAATATTTTTCGAGTTATTCGCGATTGAAAGTAAAAGTTTTTCGACGAAAAAATCGATGTTTTTAATGGGTTTTTCACGAATAACTCTAAAAATGTGCATTTTATCAAAAGGAAAGCAAAATTGTAGCTTATAAAAAAACTAGATGAAAATGGTATTTAATAATTTCTCTACAACCAATACAGACCGAGCTACGGATTGTTAATGGTTAGCTTTTGTTCGTCAAATGCTAAATTTGAAAGATTCAAAGTCAAATAGCGGGAAAAGTTTGCATTTTTCAAGAAAAACATATAAGGTCTTCTTTAAAGTATATAATAAGCCCTTTCTTTTAAAACCAAAAAAGAGTTTTTATCATGAAAATTGAGCGAGTTATGATAAAAATAAGGTAGGTCCCTACTTTTTTCTACGAAAAGATCATTAAAAACAACCCCCTAATTTCCCTCTTAATTAAAATAGTTCTGTACCCTTCTGCGATTCTTTTTATATATGTATTATTAATAGATCTTAAAAGTTTAACCAAATTAAAATGCTTAATTTTAGAAAAATTGGAACTTAAAGTAAAAAACGATTATCCACAATTTCGTAAAAATGGATACGAAAAAAATGCTAAAGTACCGAATTATATCTTTTTTAATAACAAAGACTTTTCATTACATAGATTTTTCTGTACAATAAATATTTGGCCAGAAATGGACGTTTAAAGCCTCTATTTACGAGCGAGCACCACCTTATTCTAGTCCTTTAAACTCATCCCATTTTAAAACTAAGGGATTAAAAAGGATTTTATTTACATAACCTTGTAGCTTTTTAAAAACCCTACAAAAATTATTTTTTAAAAAACTTTCTACCATTAAACCTAATGGAGCTATGTAAAAAACCAATCAACTTTTTTTTCGAAAAATTCAAATAACCCACTTCGGAGCATAATATTCTATAAAACCGGTATACTTTATACTTTTACCGGTATAATTTTTGTATGCAATTCTATTTTCTTTTCCTATTTATATCTTTTATATTGGTTAATAAGAATTGCAATGTTGTAAGGGGTGGTTTTTGAGGATTGAAAATTTGCAAAAGAATAAAATTGGTAATATTTCAGGCAGTTAAATTTTTAATTATTAAATCTGTCAAGCTTTTTGGGAAGAAATATTTTTTTTAATTAAGCTATAATAAGGGTTAATTTATAAGGGTCGAGAAATTGCGAAATGAAATTAGTACATATTTTAAGCAACAGCATTCCAAAAGTTAATCACTATGGTAAATGGGTAAATATTATTTTTTTTTATTTTAAGCTCTAACAAGCGTTGATTTTTAAGGTTTAAAATATTTTAAAATTGTATTCCAAAGCTTAAAACAATCATTAATCAACTAATCCAAACCACCTTTTACCCATTTTAAGGTTTAAAATGTTATTCTATAAATTTTGACAATTGGGGGTAGTTTTCACCCTTAAAAAAGAAACAGCACACATCACCATGAAATAGAATTTAAAGTAGAGTGTCAGAAGCGCCTTATTCCAAATTTTTATGCAAATCGATGCAGGACAAAAAAATTGCGAGGTTTTGCCATTTTTTAGCTTCATTTCCGGGACTATAATTATGTATCATCAAAACGTTTTAATTTGTCAAAAAATTTTTTTCATGTTAATCTCATAAGAGGTGGATATTTAAAGGTTGAGTTTTGGTAGTTAAATATTTATTATACCGTAAACTGTCAAAATATTTTTTTCTAAAATAAAAGCATTATTAAATAATTTTGAAATGAAAGAATTTTATTTTTGTAATTTCGTTATTAAGAGTGATTTTTAACGGTTAAAACGTTACAAATATAATGTTAAATATAACTCACAGCATAAAAATAGATTCATTCTACATATTTAGCTATGATTTTAATTTACCTACATAAGGTCTATTTCAATGATTTTTTAATTTTTTAGCCTAAGGGGTGGTTTTTAACCCCTAAATAAAAAGCACACCCTAAGCATATATAAACTTTGATCTAAAGAGTCAAAGCAACTTAATTCCAAATTTTCATAAAAATTGAAACTGTACAAAAAAATTCGGAGGTCAAACACCTTTTTTCTCCCCATCCACTGTACTAAAAAGGACAGAAGTAGTGGGCGATTTTTGGTAAATGTTTGGGGGTGACTGAGTGCACCAGAAGTTGGTGTAAGTTATTTTATCGAAGGAAGGTTCAATGCGGAGGTATGTATAGATCTACTACAGAATATCATGCTTCCTTCTGTACTGGATCGATTTCCGGACAGACAAGTGTCGATGAATGGATGGAAGAGCAGCGTATCAGGGTTTTACCGTGGCCCACACGTAGTCCAGATTTAAATGTTATGGAAAATGTTTGGGGCTTATTAGTTAAAAAAATAAATAGAAAAAATGAGTTTAGGCCGCAAAATGTAAACGAACTTAAGGATAAAATTTTAGAGGCGTTGAATGAGTTATGAGGAAATCCGGGCTACGCCCGGGCTTTGGTCCATTCGATGCCTGGAAGGCTAAACTCTGTCTTAGAAAAAAATGGGGCCGCAATAAAATATTAAATTTGTTTGGAAGGATATTTAAGTTTGTTTGAATTTATTAAATTGTTAATTACTATATTAGTTTGTTAGTTTTTATAAAATTGAAATATTTTCTTTAACCTTTCGCTTTCTTTATAGTTAAACATAATGAAACAAAAATAAAACAAGGTAAAAAAGAGCGATTTACAAAAATTGATCAGAAGAGTACAATTTGACAAATTCTTTTGCCCAAGATTTAATGGCCGTTACTGTACACGTAGGGGGTCCTTTGTTTAAAAATATTTATTTACAAAACACTTTCAACAGAGACATCATTATGTTTGTAATATTTTAAAATTATTTGCAAATGTTTTTTTATCATTAAAGCAGAAGGTATTTCCGAAATAAAAATTAAATTCTCAGAAAAACATTAAAATATTTTATTTTCTGTCCACAAAAAGACTTTATTAACATTTAGTTAGAGATTCTTTTTTTGTTTCTCTTTGCTTGCCTTTCTTCTAAGTCTTAAGTCAGTATTTTGCAATGGTCTATTTATAAAAATTTATTGCTAAACCAGTAACTGTAAACGCAAACGAAAAAAACATAACAGAACGAGAAGTATACACATACACTGATTAAAACAATTCGATGCTATCTACTTATGTAGAACCCTTTGCACTTGATAATAACATCCGGTAGAAATAGTCTAGCTAGTCGATACATTATGCGTGCTTAGCGACCGAAACAGCATAAAAACAGAGTATTTTATAAAACTCATTATAAATCTAAATAGTTTTAAATATTTAGTTTCGCAATTTTCAAAATAAAATCCAATTAGTAAGTTTTCTTTGTCTTTCTGTTTAAATACCGATATTAATGCTATTTGATATCGCCTTTTAATGCTCAATTTTCTTATTCTAGAACTAATTCTAAATTTTCCAATTAACTCAATAATAAAACGATTTATTAAATTTAATTTAGCTCTTGCATCAAAACAGCATATTCCAGATAGTACCCAATAAAACTAAGTTTAACGTAATAATTTTAAAATAGGATAAACACATTTTACATAAAAAATCAAATATTTTTTTTTTAAATAAAGTGTTAAAATTAAAAACTCAAATAATAACATTCAAATACACAGAATCTAATAAATCATCTGTAAAACTTATAGTTTAATTATTGATACAAAGATTTTGTAACTTTAAGGATTTTATTGTTGTTAAGTAAACCATAATCATTTTTTATTCAAAATCATAAAAGGGCATATTATCACCTTTTTCTTATTGTCCAGAATAGACCTAAGAATATCCTGAAAGATCACTTTTTCATGATATTTTTAGATCTAATCTAAACAATAAGAAAAAGGTGATATGTTCTTTTATGACTTTAAATAAAAAAATAATTAAGGTAGACTTTACAGCAATAAAATCTTTAGAGTTACAAAATCTTTGCACTGACGTAAATCCGCTGGTCGAGCGTAAGTCGAAATAATGCTGAGGTTTCAGTTTTACCGCTGGTCTGGTCGAACCAACTTACATCTACATAAAAGATCAAATTATTATTTTTTAATTAAGTGTTAAACTTAAAAACCTAAATTATAACAGTCAAATACACGAAATCTAATAAATTATCTGTAAAACTCATAGATTAATTGATTCAAAGATTTTGTAACTCTAAGGATTTTATTGCTGTAAAGTCAACCATAATTTTTTTTTTTAATTTAAAATCATAAAAGGGCCATATCATCTTTTCCTTATTGTCCAGAATAGATTTAAGAATATGCTAAAAGATCACTTTTTCAGGATATTCTTAGATCTATTCTAAACATGAAGAAAAAGGTGATATGACCTTTTATGACTTTAAATAAAAAAATGATTAAGGTAGACTTTACAGCAATAAAATCTTTAGAGTTCAAAATCTTTGCACTGACGTAAATCCGCTGGCCGAGCGTAAGTCGAAATAATGCTGAGGTTTCAGTTTTACCGCTGGTCTGGTCGAACCAACTTACTACATCTACATAAAAGATCAAATAATTATTTTTTAATTAAGTGTTTAACTTAAAAACCTAAGTTATAACAGTCAAATACACGGAATCTAATAAACTATATGTAAAACTTATAGATTAATTGATACAAAGATTTTGTAACTCTAAGGATTTTATTGCTGTAAAGTCAACCATAATCTTTTTTTTTATTATTTAAAATCATAAAAGGGCCATATCATCTTTTTTTTATTGTCCAGAATAGATCTAAGAATATGCTGAAAGATCACTTTTGCAGGATATTCTTAGATCTATTCTAAACAATAAGAAAAGGTGATATGACCTTTTATGACTTTAAATAAAAAAATGATTAAGGTAGACTTTACAGCAATAAAATCTTTAGAGTTACAAAATCTTTTCACTGGCGTAATTCGGCTGGCCGTGCGTAAGTCGAAATAATGCTGAGGTTTCAGTTTTACCGCTGGTCTGGCCCAACCATCTTGGCGTCGTAAAGTATTCTATTGGCAACATCCTGGACGAGAGAACAGACCAGATGATTCCCCAATATTCATTCAACAAAAACTTCGAGTTACTATACTTTTGGCCGAACCATAGTTATCCTGATAAGTTTTAAATCAATTATCTTTGAACAACTGTTTAATTTATTTTTTTTAGCTGGAGAAAGAAACTTTTTATAATTCTTAACCACCTTTTTTTTCAAATGTTAAATGTAGCTAAGAATAACAAAATTCGCAGGTTTTTCAAACGAAACAATAGTTGTATAAATAAACTTTGAGGTAAAAATTCCAGATCGAAGTGAGTGGCAGCAACCTGATCTCCCCGGTACGGTGGAGACATCATCTGGTATACGGATGGTTCCAAAACCGAGCAGGGAACTGGAGCGGGCGTGTACAGTAAAATGAGAAAATCACAATTCTTTATTGGAACCAGGAACACACAGTTCTGTGTTTTAAACAAAAATATATGCTTTACTGCACTGTGCAAAAGAAAATAACAAAAGGGCTTATAAAAACAAGCGGATCTGCATAATAACAGACAGCCAGGCGTCACTGGGGGCACTAGCAAACTCCAAGGTATGGTACGTTTTACAATAATTCGTTGATTTCTTGACCGCAATAAAATTTAAATTACAACCCTTTGTGAAAATCCCAACCATAAATACAAATATCTATTTGAGGCTGCACCTTGAAAGGGTCGGTTGATACCTACTAATAGTATGTTAGATTAGCTATTTTTGATGCTCAATACTATTTCGAAAATCTCACAACTCCAAAACGACTGATGTACTAAGACGAAAAGACTCTGCTTATATTCAACACCTGCAATTTCATAATACATAATATGCAAAAAGTAGTAAATATTCATAAAGAAAATTTTAAGTCGGACCTACATACGGGTTCCAAAGTATATAAGTTTACGTTAATGTAGCGATAAAACGAGAAATCGACTAATTATTGTGAAACGTACCATAATGTCAAATTGGCTATTTGGCATGACTGTGCGTCGGGTGGCGACCCGTCGAATCCTGTAGAACTGTATATTATTTTTATTTTAATTAAATATTTTCGGGAAAAGTTCTGTATTCTTAAGGTTAATAAATGGTAATATAATTTTAAAAAGAACGACCGAAGTGGGTAACAAAAAAATTAAAAAAAAAACAAATGGTAGAAAAAGAATTTTTACATTTTTAGATTTACTAAGGTATTTATGTGGTGTTACAAGCCAAACTATGGATCTTCATCGTTTTCCGCCATAAAAAGAAACATCGGTTATTGAAAAAAACGCTTTATCTCAAACTACCTATATTGCATCTAGAAAAAGTCATCCGTAAGGCGACCCTATCTTTCTTGACATGCCGCAGGATCTGTGGCAAATCCTGGGCATGCAACAAAACAGATGTACGATTTATCCCATTACGATGTCTATGCATGGTGGCGCAAGGCAGCAGCGGCTGCCCAACAAAGCTAGCCTACAGAGACAGGCTGCCTAATGATCACGGGCGCTGCGCTCGACACCAAGAGGGGCCATGGAAGCCCTCCTTGGACTGCCTCCTCTGCATATCTACTTGGAGAGGAGGCAAGGTCAACATACAGACTCTATCAAGCGGTCAGAAACAAACCGCAGCGTGTCATGGAGATGCACCAGTCTCCCAGGAATGTCCTGACCTGTGACAGACTAGGATGCCCTCAAAATAATGCCTACAGCAACCAATTACAACCGGCCCTACAGTGTAGCCTACCCACAAAGGGAGGACCGGAGTCGAAAAAGACCGACCTGCTCCGGTTGACATCTGTTGGAATGTGGCTCCAAACCAAGGAACGGTGTTGGAGCTGGAATATATCGACAGAAGCCGAGGACAGAGTTTTCCTTTAGCCGAGGCACTCTCGCAACCATATTTCAAGCGGAGGTATTTGCTATTAAGATGTGTGCTAGATCGCTGGTTGATCGGCACTGCACAAGTAAGATAATTAAAATATTCTCCGATAGTCAAGCAGCTCTTAAGGCTCTTGGATCCAGCCGGTGCAATTCGAAAACCGTCTGGAATTGCAAGGATGCGCTGACCAAACTGGATCAAAATAATAAGGTTACACTACTGTGGATATCTGGACACACCGGCCTAGAGGGTAATGAATCCGCAGACCTCCTTGCCAAAAAGGGGGCGGAGACAAAATTCACAGGGCCGAAACCGGTCATCGGTATTTTTGAAACGGACATTTCCCTAAGCTTTACACAAAGAAAAATTTTCCCGGTACCAACTTCCAGGGCCTCAGGCCTCGAAGGCCTTCGCAAAGCCGGAACCAAAATTGCTGTCAACTACAAATTCAAGGGTACACCTTAAACTCTATTGGGGACTGCACGGGACACTCGAATTAAAATACTACATGCCAAGATCGTTCCCTTTAGGAAGACGCCGAATGCCGCATGCATGGACGGGATGAATCGGAAAGAACACATACTTCGACGTGCCCAGCAATGGCACGACTAAGATTGCAATCCTCGGCAATAACACCTTGTTGCCGGGGAGGTGAAAGATCTCCCAACAGAATCATCAGATTTATTAGGAGTCTGGACCTGGTGGGAGAAATATAAAAAGGTGTGAGCCACAATAGACCGATCGGTCGCGGTGGAAGGGTTTTATACCCACTCACTTTAAACCTACCTATATTGCAAAATTAATATTTTTTTTCGCCGACCCTTTATTTGTATTGATATAACAAATATTAACATTTATTAAGTAGCCACCAAAATGTTTTAACTAGATTTTTTTCCAGCTATCGCTTATTTAATTAGGCAGCTTAAATATATTTAATCCTTCGGCATATGGCAGGGTTTTTTAGTTTCACTTGAGATTTTGCTGACTCTTCCATTAATATTTCTATCTTTAGTAAAATAGGATTTTTACAATATTAGCCTAGTCGTCCATAATGGGTCTGATGTGTTAGAGGACAAATATAGGCGGTGTCACAGAAAAACCCACGTTGCCAAATTAATTTTCATTATGCTTTGTCACGTAAAATTGAAATGTTAGAGTTTGTAAAAACATAATTTTATATAAAGCCTTTTTTTACAAATATAAGACAAGCATACAATAAAATAAATGTACTGTTTTTTTTTATAAGTGTATTTAATGTATCATTGCTTCAATCTTTATTGTACAGAACTAGGTAGCTCTAAGAACTTTGGAGCTTTTTATAAAAAAATACAATACGATCTTTATATTTTTGTATCTTAAACGTCAATTTTTATTTAAGCACTTGTAAAATCTTCTTTTCTTAAAATAATGCTAAATAATAGATACTTATGTTTCAGATCGAGATTTGTCCTTAATCATACTTTAAACTATCGAGCCACAAATTTACCTTTCTTACTGTAGAATTATAAAATACATTAGCTAATTCGGTAATTTCTAGGAAATTAACTTTTGTCGCCTTGATCTAGGCTGCAATGAACGTCTACATATTTATAAATCACAAAATAGGATATTTAGGCAGATATGTTCTATACCGTTGTGGCGCATTTATATTTTTATTCATGCTTGTTGCAAAAAAATTTCAAGATAATATAAAAATAGAAGTTATTTATAATATTATCTATTTTGCGACATTCGTGGTTTTTTTCACCAACTTTTTATAGTTTTTATATAAGAGAAACGCGACGAGACAAGAAAAGGCGAGAAAATTGCATTTTCGCCAAGACAAGAGGACCCATTTTAGCGCGAGCTCCTAAGGCTTCTCTTGTCTTGTCTCGACTAGTGGCAGCATTATTTATAAAAATTAAAACATCAGTGGCTAATCAGTTGGTTTTAATGATATTAAAAAAATATATATTGTTATAGTTATTAAGGTATCAAGGGTATTATAAGGATAATAACGCTTGAGGTCGATGGTGTGTTTACCGAAAGCGTTATTATCCTTAATACCCGTGGTGCCTTCAACGTTTAATGTCCGACTAAATATTCTTTATATGAGGAAAATTTGAATTAATTTTGAATGTATTAGTTTAAACCAAATCAATTACTAGCATTTACCTGAAAAAATTGTCGGAAGTAATTGTGGCAGCCATGGTTGTAAGTTATTTGTCAATAAGACAGCACATAAAAAATAATTTTGCGATTGAGGCATAAAAATGTCCGAAGTAGTGGAAAATACCCATCTCCCCCAAGATATTTTCGTAAAAGCTGCTAAATCTGAGCATGCGCTTGTGCCAGAAAAACCTGGGCGGATTTACGAGAAAGAATATTTCCATTTTGAGGCCTGGCTGACGGAACTTTGCGTGGACCGTGTGGACGAAACCGTTTTGATGGCTTATTTTCAAGATTTGTCAGAGTCATATTCTCCAAATTCCTTTTGGACAAATTTTTCAATGTTGCGTAAAGAATTAATAGTTCATAAGAAGATAAGGTAAAATTTTACTTTACGGACACCACGCCGATTTTCATGAATTTTTGCATACAGGGGTTTTTTGGGGCGCTGATCACGAATCTAAAATCAGTTTTTTCCGGAAACCTCCGGTTTTGGAGTTATGAGGCCTCAAGTGGACTAACCTCAAAATTCTCCCTTCTTGAAACTGATTACCAACAAATGGGAACATACACTGATTAGGACTAATATATTAAAAAAAATACATAAAATTTACAATAATTTATTGTCTATTTTAAGTAAAAATAATCTCAAATAATCCACTTTTCTGTACGTTGTTGGAAGATTTATGTGTATAACTGGTTGCCTGTTCATAATTTAAAAGCCAAAATAGAAAAACCTGAATTTATTTAGGGTGATTTTTTCTAAAAATATGCAATAAACCTTTAAATTTTGTGTATTTGTTTAATAAATAAGTACCCAATTAGTGATGTTCCATTTTGATGGTAATAAACTTCAAGAAGGAGGAATTTTAAAAATGTCCATTTTGAGGTTAGTCCACTTTTGAAGCCTAATAACTCAAAACCAGAGGTTGCCGGAAAACTGATTTTAGATTCGTGATCAGCGCCTAAAAAACCCCTATCAAAAATTCATGAAAATCGGCGTGGAAAGTAAAATTTTACCGAAGATAACAAGTAATGAAAAGTTGATTTCTCTGCAACAGTTCCTCAAGCAACTTGGGAGAAATTATTAGCCTAAAAAGTCGAAGGTTCTGACTCGTGAACAAGTTATAACTTTTTTGAAAGAAGCGCCGACTGAAAAATATTTGGTAGATAAAGTTGCATTAGTGATAGGTGTATTCGGAGCCTGTAGAAGAGACGAGCTTGTGATATGGGTCAGCATATATTTATTGATATTCCACAATGTAAAAATGGGCAAGCAAGGAGCTTTTTGGTTATTAATGACGTGAAATGCCAACAAAAGTTAATTCGGGACTATGTGTCCTTGCGACCTAAAAGTGCACCTATTGATAGGTTTTTTTTTGTGCTATCGTGATGAACGATGTACTGTGCAGCCTATAGTTAAAAGTTTATTTGAAAATATACCCTTTAAGATTGCTACATATTTGGATTTACCTGATGCTAGGGCCTACAGGTCATTGTTTAAGGGTACAGCGGCAACAACCATTCTATGTGGGGAGGTAGTTCAGAAGCTTAATAAATTAAAGGCTGGAAGAGTTCTTCGGTAGCACGAGGGTACGTGGATGATAGTGAAAGCTCCAAATTGGCTAATGCTTCCCTTGTAGTTGGAAATGTGGAATTTCCCGGTCAGTTTGAAAATTGTACGTTTTACTTTAAAAAATAATTTTTATTATGATAAGTATATTGTGTAAGTATGTTTGTATTTTCGTAATAAATGATTAAATGAAGATATTTTATTGTTTATTTCTTGGTAAATTTGTAGGCCTTAGGGCGTTATTTTTTTTAATAACGCCCTAGGTTAATATTTCGTATTTAACCGACTTTGACATAATACTATTATTTGTCAAATAATATACCAGTCGGAATTTAAAAGTCATTAATAGGCAGTAGGCAGGTAGATCAGTGAACGCACATACACATTTAAAAAAGCTAAATCGCTTTAGTTTAATTTATAAGATGTAAACCTCTAAAAATTCCTGTTTATAGTTCATTTAAAATTGATTATATCTTATGTAATGCGTTGGGCAGCAAATAGCTATTTTCACAGATTAAAGTAACAATTCAACCATCTCCAGTGTAGCAGAAGATATAATTGAATTTTTATCGATTAAATTTACGGTTAGAGTAGGCAATGAGTGATGCTATTATATTGCCTTGAGCTTGGTGAATGTATGGACAAATGTAATCCTTTCATTTTGTTTAGTTCCCACAAACTGTAATATGTACTTTATTTTATGTGTAAAGATTGCTGACATGTTGTAAAAATTAGGAGTATATTAATTTTACTATTTTTTTACACCACGTGTCTGTATCTCTTGACGAGATTGTTATTCACTTTAGTGTTTAGTTTCTTTACGCTGTTATATTTTATAATTTGGCTTAATTTTATAATTAAAAGAGTAACAAACTTAAAGTTCTAAACAATTTAATATATAATTTTTGGTTTACCTAGAAATGATACCAACTCTTTGTTTTAAATAAAACCGTATTATTTTTTAACTAGTTTATTATTTTGTTATTAATATTATTATTTGATTATATTACGTAATTTTTTAAATTTTTTAAATAGCATAAAAAATAATAACAAACAAGTAACAAAATTATTTTCAGTATTTTTTTAGATAAAGGTTAAAACGTTTGTTATAAAATGTCCCGTATTATTTTTAGGGTTACGCAGATCTAGTCTATCCTTTCTTCCCTTAATACCAAATAATATTCTTGTTTGGATGGCATACGACGGAGCTGTCTTAAAAAAATATGCTTTTGAGCTTGAACTCATCTTAACTTGCTTCCTTTAAACCTCTTATGACACTGGCATTTTTCCAGAGAGCTGGAAAGCCTCGGCCCAAGAAAGAATCGAAATATTTTTCTCTTAAAAATTCATTAATTTTCAAATATTAAAGAAAAACACAAAATTTTACATCACAAATAGTACGGATTCCATCAATAAAGATCAACAATAGATCTTCAATCCTTTTTCTCACAAAACTGGAACGAGTCCCTGGAGTTTCTTGGTGAATCCCAGATCGTTACTTTGACATATCCAAAGCTTTTGACTAAGTCTGAAACAATGCATTTCCTACCAAACTTTTTTCTTACGGTCTTCCAGCTAAGCTTTGTTCTTGGTTGTTTAGTTTTCTTTTAATTGACGTATATTAGTTATTGAAGATGGTCAATCTTTCGACTTCCACCAAATTAATGCTGGGGTGCTCCAATGCTCACTGCTGGCACACACCCACTTTCTTTTTTTACATCATCAATTTTCTCTCTTCCACTATCAATCCCATTTATAGTTGTGCTGATTATGGTACCCTTTACTCTAATATTGAATTTCTCAAGCAAGTCTCTAAGCCCGATTTGAAAAAAAAAATAAATTTTATAAAATTAATTATATATTATATAAAATATATTATTTTTATTTATAACCATTTCCAAATATGGTTATCCCCCCTATATATCCCTATACTTTTTTCTCAGCGGGCCCTTGTTCCCTATTGTTCAATTTAAATTTTTTTCCTGCGAGTTTTCAATTCATGGTCCCATCTCGGTTTTTCTTCTGGTCTCTTGATGCCTCGTGGGTACCTTTGAAATTTAAAGTGGCCCATCTACCCACCTGTTTTCTTGTCAATTTCCTGCCCCCCCATTTAAGAGATTTGATTCTGTGGAGCACATCTATCACCTGGGTTCTTTTCTGTATCCCTTCATTCGTTTTCCCCTTTTTATTGGATTTGGTTTTTATTTTGGGACCTGGAGTTTTCAATTTTGTTTTAAATGTCCAGGTCTCATGCATGGTCAAAAATGGTAAATGCTTTTTTTTAGTAGGATGATTTTAATTTACTAAAATTTTTTTCCATGCACTTCATTTCTGGGGTGGAATCTGATCTTAGTAATGGCCCGGGGATATTTTCTTCACTATTTCGGGGTTTTATGCTATTTGTAAAATGTCTTACTTGTCTGCCAGTTCGTTGTACATTATTTTAGTTTTTGCTAGATTTATTGTATAACCTACTTCGTTACTAGCCGCATTCAGTTCATTTTTTTGTTGTTGTAGTTCTGCAGAGGTATTGGCAATTAAAATTATGTCGTCTGCGAATCTTAGATGGCGAAGGTATTCTCCATCTATTGCACCCTTTTTGGTCCCGATATATAAGTGACAATGCTTTTTTATAGGGAGTGGATTTGGTTTTAATATTACTGAATTTCTTCCTATGTACAACGAACTGGCAGACAAAGACATTTTAACAAATAACATACAACAAATAGTAGAAGAATATATATATATATATATATATATATATATATATATATATATATATATATATATATATATATATATATATATATATATATATATATATATATATATATATATATATATATATATATATATATATATATTTTATATTTTCAATATATATATTATATTAATAAAAATTAAATTAATATTAAAATAAAAAAAATATAAAATTATTATTTATAAAAATTTATAAAATTAATTTATTAAATATTTATTTTTTAATTAAATTAATATAAAATTCATCTG
>JAHBCN010014250.1:0-23116 GCA_019359885.1 Listronotus oregonensis
AAGTTTAAAAGACGAAACCGGCTGGCTTAATTAACAAGCTATTTATATACATACATATATTCGCATTCAAAATACCGCAAAACGAGTACATGAGAGGTAATTAACAATACCTATCGCAAGTATTTTAAATAAAAATAAATATTTAAAATAAATAATTATTAAATATGTTGCCCACAAAAAAAGTGGTGTATGCTGGATGTCGGACTAGGATTTTCTGAAGTTTTTTTTTTTCGCTAAACACGACTAAAGTCTAGATTGCGGGTCAAACAGCAAATAATTAAGAAAAGGCATAATTTTAGATATTAACAATTTTTTTTAATTTAAAACGTCAATATCTTATTAACTGCAAAAGATACATGAAACTTTATATAACATAAACTATATATATTTGCAAGGCCTTTAATTTAAATTATACAATCTTTTTGTCTAAATGAAATATTTCTGAAGTTATAATCAAAAAACCGAATTTTTATAATTTTTTAGGATATGCTGCTAAAAAAAAATTACAAATATTTTTTTTTTAAGTTTTGGATTTTTCCTGCAAATTTAATATTTAAATAAATAAAATAAATAATTAAATATTTAAAAAAAAAAAACAAAAATAGCTTTTTTTTTCTATTTTGCACTGAAATTTTTTATCAAAATTACATTTTTGTTTATATCTTCCTCATTATGTATCTTATTAAAAAAATTTTTTTTAAAAATAAGCTTTTTTTTAAGAATTTTTTTTAAATTTTATCTATCGAAAATTTTTTCATTTAAATTTGTAGCCAAATCATCAGCATCCCGGTTCTCTTCATTTTAAAAAATTATTCCCGTTCTGCGTTTTGTTCCAAATTTAACAAGTATGGGTGGAGCGTAGAGAAAAAAAAGGCTTAATCGCGGACTCTTTTGGTATGACGCTTCTGGCCTTTTCTTCTTTAAATCGGACTCTAGCAGGTTTCTGCCGGTAAATGTTCCCTGTCGGTCTTTTGGGGTTTTCTCGATTTTTTGCTGTTTGACTCCCAATTTGGACTTTAGATTCGTGTTCAGCGGAAAAAAAAACCGCAAGAAAATCTTTGTCCGATACCCAGCACACAACACTTTTTTTGTGGAGTTGTGTTATTTTTCGAAAAAAATTCTGTGGGCAATTTTTGAAATCTAATAGAAAACCTAAAATATTATAAAGTTTCATAAACTTTTTCCTACGAGCCTTCCCTACGGAGAACGGGTAATAACCCCCCCCCGGGAAAAACCCTTTTTTTAAATTTATGAAAATAGGGGGTGTAAATATTTTTAAAATAATTATTAGATGTCTTCTTAAAATAAACCTATTATATATACGGCTTTTTTAGGCCAGGGACCTGACACACAAATCAATTTTTTTACCTTTTATGATAAAGGTCAACAAATTTTTTTAAATTTAACCTTAAACTAAAAAGACCTGAACTGATAAAAACGTTTACTAGAAAAGAAATGTTTGGGTAATTTTTTTACATTTATGGGGTATTTTCAATTGAACGTCAATATTTAAGAAGGCAATTTTTGGGTTAGTTTTAAGAAGAAAACTTCATAGAAATATTTTCAAAACTCTTTTTTAAGATACAGGGTGGTTTTTTAAAAATATTTTTTTAAATTTAATATCGGTAATTTTAATTTTTAATGAAATTTGGCTTTAATACTATGTATCAAAAAGCATGGACCACATTTTTTTTATTCTCAAAATAGGAGTCAAACTGTACGGACGTCCCTGGGGGAAATTTAAAAAAAATGTGGTACACTAAAAAAATTTTTGATACTTTTTTGCCAAATTTCATTAAAATATTTAAAGTGGTATTACAGATATTAATAATAAATTATTTATTTTTGAAAATTTACCACCCTGTTTCTTAAAAGTTAAGACGTTTAGGACATATGTTTATATGAAATTTTCTTTTTTAAATAGATCCAATAATTGTTTTCCCAAATATTTGACGACCAATTAAAAAATACCCTTTATAATGTAAAAAAATTACCAATCATGATATTTTATTTCTCGGAAACAGTTGATTTTATCGATGTCAATCAAAAATACCTTTTTTTTTTTTCAAGGTTAAAGCTATTCAAAAATGATATTGTTAAGCCTTTATCATACAGGGTGTTAAAAAAATTAATATTATTGTGTCAGAGCTAGTCCGTCCCTGGCAAACCAAATAAGATAAATATGATTTGATGAGTTCACTTTAAAAAGACTTATCTAGTAACCATTATATTAAAAAATATTAAATTACGCCTAGTATTTTAAAAGTTATTTAAACAAAAACGATTTCCAAGGGCGTCCGTTAGGTCCTTCTATCTCCCTAGGAGGGTCATAGAAAAAAAGTTTATGGGTACTTGTCATAATATTTTTAGGTTTTCTATTAGATTCCTAGAGAATGCCCACATATTCTGGGACACACTGTATATGTTACATTATTGAAACTGCAATACTGGGTACTTCAATTCGGTAAAAACGGTGGCGGTAAGCATAACGGTGTTCGCCGGATTTAAAGCGGCCCGCCGTGGTTCAAGTTGCTCTTTCTGGCTGGCCAAAATTCCGGCAGTTTTTCCATAAAAAAGGGTAATTAAATATTTCGTAGTAATTCAATTATTTATTAGGCAAATAAGTTAATTTCTAAATAATTCAATTACTTTATAAATAATCGAATTACTTTCTAAGTAATTGAATTACTTCGGATTCGTAAAAAATAAATGACCAAGTACGATTACATAACCCTATTAATTGATAATCTAAATACAATTTTTTTTCGAAAAGTTATTTCATTAAAATAATCCAATTAACTGAGAAGTAATTAAATACGATTTTTCAGGTATTTTAATTTAATTACCGACAGCTCTGCTTGGGGCAAAGTTGTACCTTTCTGGGACCAACAATATGCCGTTTAGAATGTTTTAAAATTCCAAATATTTTCGGATGTATACTAAATTTTGGAAAATCGTTTTTTATTTTTTTTTTTGGTTCATTTTAAAACGGATTTTAAAATAGATTTCCCCGCTATATGATCTTGTTTGCAGATTTCACATTTTTAATAAATATACTAAAAAACATTATGCCGGCACAATATATTCATACAAGATCGCTACAGCCATTTCAAAAATTTAATTTTCTTGCAATCGAGTTTTTATTATTAGTTCTGCCCTGGGGGAGGGCTTTGAGATTTCATAAAATGGTGGGAAGGGATTCACTAATTTTCATATATCAATTTTAGCAGAACTTTGATGGAGAAGAAGCTTTTATAAAATAAAGACCGATGTTTCGAACCAACAAAATTTATAATTTAGTATTCTATGTCCCAATAATCTAAGTTTTAAAATGTAAAAACCTACCAATAATCTAAGTTTTAAACGGCCGCAACTACAAAAGCAATCTTTTGATCTTTTTCCCAGCCATAATGTCGATCACTTTGTCTGGCTCCACGGTGATATCCCAGTGAACTGAAATCGTAGCCAGTGCACTCAGTCTGTTGTCGCTCATCACACTACGTGGTAAAGTTTTTACTCTTTTCATTGTAGAAAATGATCCCTCTACACTAGCTGTTGTCACAGGCAAAGTAGCTAGGACGGTGAGTAGGTACCTAATTGAACAAAAATAGACTGGATCGCAGTGCTCTAACACTTTCAGCAACTCTAGGTTAGCATCTATGGTGGAAGCTTTTTCACACCATAGTTAATACTTAGCTTTTACTGCAGAAAGTGGCATTCTGTCATCGAAGTACGGTGCTAAATTATCCAACTTATTTGTTTTGTGAATAGAAAGGAAGCCTGGAATAAGCACCTGGAAACTTGGAGGAATATCTTCATTTGAAATAAATCTGTCTGCTAAATTTTGAATCAAACTATTAAGGCAAGGGATGAAGACGGCCACCTTGTAATAGTTTTCAACCGAAGTAATTTGTGGATTGGCGCGCTTCGCCTGCTTTGTTGTAAGTCGTGGAACCTTCAAGTCAGTTTCGAACCGCTCTTCTGAAAGTCTCGATGCCGAGTTGAAAATTTCGTTGAAGATTTTGTCTGCATCTTTTCGATGATTTTTTAGAGTGCTTAGAACCTCTTTTGCATGTTGCAAGGCCGATACCAGATCAAGAGACTTTTTTTGAAGAAGCAAAGACAACGGCAAAGTAATACTAAAAAGTTTCTCACAAACAATAGACTGACTATAAATTCACTCTTCTTCATGGCTGCCAATAAAGCTGAGGCTGTTGAAGAAATGTGCGTCGCCTTAGAAAGCTCTTCCAAACTTATGCAAACCGAGTTGAAGAGTTCGACGAATGTCAAGACACTGTCATGTCTTTCTTCACTGTCTTATTTAATATTTATTATTTAGGAATAAAAATAATATGTCAAGTTTTTAATAAATTTTCTCTCTGTTAGATAGGTTTGGATAAATGTAGGCAGACTGTTTCCCGATTTTTAAAAATTTATATATAAAAGTTATTTAACAAATTTTTTACAGTATTTCAGAACAATTTCTTACAGTGTAAAAGTTATTTAAATATAAACTTAACAGTTTACAATATTAAATAAAACAAATGGCAGCCCCTAATACGATGTATAGATATAATTGCAAAACTATTCTTAATTTGCAAAATAAAAGTAAGATTTTTAACGATTTTTTACAGTCGGCCATTGTATCCCAAAAATGTTTAGTTAGTAAATAAACAAACTATTAAATGGCAGACGATTTCTGATGGTACATCCAGCGTTAATTGAAACTTTGAATATTATAAAATCGCGCGGTAGGCAGGTAACGTAAGATTGATGGGATCAGGTAAAGTTAGGTGCACTACGATGTTCTTTGCATGCATCATGATGCACATTAACCCTACCTGACCCCGGTCAATCTTTCATCACCTGACCATGGCGTCCTAACGCCACTTGACCCCGGTAAGTCCCGGCTTTTTCTGTGTAATTAAAATTTACGCATAATAATTTTAGAATAAAATACTGAGGTTTTCTGAGTAATTACAATTACAGACACATTACGTAATTGGGATTCTGGAAGTTTATTTCTTAACATCAATATTTTTCAAAATTAATTTTTAACAAATTATTTTTGTATAACATCTAAAAACGAAGTAACTGTTTTGTGTGTAGATATTCATAAATTTACACACAAAAAAGCTTTAAGTTTACCCAATAATTCTGCAAATATTCCCCCACACATCTGATGTAAAAAATGTTAAAAAAATAATAAAAATGAAAAAAAAAATTTAAAATTAATAAACAACCTAAAATATATATTTAAATTTATTTAAGAAGTATTTTAAAGATTATTAAAATTAAAAAAAAATAAAGGTATGGAGTGCAATCGAACCCCGAACCTCCGCAGGTTTCTGCTGTTTGCTTTTACAAAATAGTTGGCCATGGTAAAAGTACTTGACAGAATTTGTAAAATATTGCAAAAATATCACACAAAAACAATGAATAATATAAGAAAACTATTAAAAAGTTTCGGGAAAACTAATATATCACAAGTAGGCGCAAGTAGGCAAACAAGCAGGTGACGTCGTTATAAACTCGACCAATCAGGAGCGTTTTGTGTTATGTGACAAACGTTTAAAAAATACATTTTTATGTACGGATTTTTAAATAAATAAATTATTATTTTTAACTTAAGTTAATAAATAACCATTTTTAAACTAACTTTACAAATTGTCTGCCATTCAATAGTTTGTGTATTTATTACCTAAATATTGTTTGAAAACACTGTAAAAAATTGTTAACCATTATAAGTTTTTTTACAAGTTTAACTCCGTCTGCTTATACTTTAAACTTCTTGAATTAGTATGCTAATAATTTAATATGAAATATTTATTGTTAAAGTTGTTATTTAGTCAATAGGCAGACTGTAAAAATTTGTTCTGAATTACTGTGAAAAATTTGTTAATTAACTTTTATATATAAATTTTTAAATATCGAGAAACAGTCTGCCTTGTGAAAATTCGTCAATCTCATGCACACATTAGTCTAAATTGAGCTTGGCACACTGTAAAAAAGTGTTTTTAGTTACACGATTTTTTTTCGAACTAGCATTAGTAGAGATCGAACGCTGTAAGAACAACACCGATACGTCACGGTCTCATATGGCAAACCCGTATAAAACCGTGACGTATCGGTGTATTCTAACAGCGTTCGATCTCTATGCTTTATTCTTGTACTGGAGAAAACCGTCTGCCTGCAACTTTTTTGCGGATTTGGCAATCTAGCCTTATACTTTAACAATTGGCAGACTGTAAAAAGTTGATTTAAGAAGCCTTTTTTTTTGCTAATTTAAGTTAATGTTTATATATGAAATTTTAAACTTGCGGAACTTAATAGGGCATCTATCTATATTTTTTCTATAAATATCACCCATCAAAGGGCCGAAAAAATCCCCTTTTTTCTTTGGGGCCGGTCTATCAAAGTCGAGGGCGGCGGTCTAACCGAGTTTGATCGTAAAATAATATAGTTACAGTGGTCTGATCACTAGGATATATTAACATAATAGTCCTAGATTCATGAACTTTTAAAAAATGTAAAAAAGAAAAAAAATTGGAAATGACTTACCAGAATGACCTATTGAATGAAAAATAAAGTTGAAAAAAAACTTTTTTTTTCAAATTCCCAAATTTTTTTTTTTACCAAAGTATGAGTCTCACTTTTTAAATAAAAAAATTAAAAATCCTAGATCCGCCACTGGTCGTACACGAATATTTTTTTTAAAGGATCTGCGATTCAGTATTAGCAGTTCTTTAAAAAATAAAAAAGAAGTATTACCCAACATCAAATAAACAACGTTTTTCTGAGAGCTTAGCTAATATAAATGTAAATTTGTTTTCTTTTTCTTTACAAAGGTTTATAAATTTATGACAAAATAGCTTTTTCCACCTAATTGCTTTTATCGCTAAAGGCATACAGAGTATACTTGCTTTGGCGGTTGTTCTAATACACTTGAAACTACTTTGTTGGTTGTTTGGTTTCCTAAGAGAAATCGATTCATAGCCAACGGCATTTATCTGACAGGAGCCACGACAGCTGAGTTTAAACAAAACAGACAACATTCTAAATATAGTCCAGTAAATAAAGGCCGGAAAAACCTCAAACCTAAAGATCAGATGGGCCATCATATTTTTTTTTTTTATGCAGGTATTGATGTGTACATTGACCTCTGAAAATATTATAGATAGGAAAATGTCCGCCAGGGCCTGAAAATGAGGGAGAGAGCCCGGAAATCCGTTTTTTTAACAATTTTGGACGATATCTCCGGAGATATGTTGCTTACGAAATTCATGTTTAAACGAAAATAAAGAGCAGTTTATTAGCTGCAAAAATGTCAAAAATTTGATAGTTTTTAAAAAGGTGCATTTCCACCGGAATCGGCAAAGCCGATCGGGGTCGATCGCCAAAGCCGATCTGCAAAGCCTATCACCCTCTTTACTGTTTTCACCAAATTGACATTATTTAGCCATTCGACATCAAAATGTTCGATGACGACGACGCGATTCTTGCCTCTGCAGCATTCATAATCATTGCAGCTCAAAAAAAACGTCGTCGACGACCAAAATTTTGGGTTACACCAAGTCTTCAAAGCAGAAAAAAATACAGTGCAAGTGATTTATACAAGGACTTGATACTTGACGATACAAATGTGTTAAATTTAGAATACAGAAGTAACGGTGGTGCGAAAACTTTTTCCAATGTCTAGCAGTGTTTTCAACACCTACTTCAAAATTTTAGGAAACCATGATTAGAAGCAGGACACAAAATCGATAGGCCATCTCTGCTCAAGATTTGTTAGCTATAACCTTACGGTTTTTAGTGACTGGTGATTCTTATCACTCACTTATGTCTTCTCCATAATGCGTCATGTCTCTTATTTTTATCTTTGTGAAATGGGTTTTTGGAATCCCACAGTACATTTCGAGAACGATAGAGCTCTATCAAGGCCAAAACTTGTTCGTTACTCCAGTTCATTATTCGAAAATTACCTATTTTCGCAGCGCAGTACATACATCCGTGACTTCCGCCAGAGAACTGGAAAATAATAATTTGACAACGCACCAAAATCTCTGTGCCGATCGACTTCGCGTTTCCACCACTTCGATTCGGCTCGGCTTCCTTTGATCCGGACCGACTTTTGAAGGTTCGCCGTTCGGCAAGTCGATCGCCTTTTTATGACGATCGGCAACACGTTTCCACAGATTCGGCTTTGCGGATCGGCTCTGCCGATTTCGGTGGAAACGCGCCTTAAGATAACCGGCCATAAACCCGCCGCGTATTTTTTGCACCTGCCCCGCATCTCAAAAGGCGCTCTAAGGTACTTACACTTCTCAACGGACGAACACATTTTTAAATTACCCACGTAGAAGTGCATATTTTTTCATGATTCAAAGTTACTATGAAAAAAGGAATCTGTAGCTTTAATATTTTGTTACTGTTTCCTTTTTTGTTTCTCTAGATTATTGAAAACTCGAGCCAAAGTTAGCTTTTGTTTGATATTTTGACCCTCCTATCAATCTGTTCATATCTATATATATTATATATATATATATATATATATATATATATATATATATATATAAAATATATATATATATATATATATATATATATATATATATATATATATATATATATATATATATATAAATATATATATATTTGGGTGTCTACGGATTCTTAAGTTATGGCTTGAGCTAAAATCATGAAATTTGGCACAGTTGTAGTCTCTAGCAGTGGCTAGAACAGTCTTTCTCAAAGTGGGCGATAACGCCCCCTTGTGGGCGCTGGAGGCCTAGAGGGGGGCGGTAAACGACCCAGAAAAAATTGGGGGCGCTGATGTGATTTTGGGGGGCGATGGGTAATTTGTAACTTCAGTACTTCATGTTTTAAAATTCACTGAAATTAAAATCCTTCTACTACACAACGTCCATTTATTAGTTCATATTTTTATCCTATTTTATTGTATAAATATAAATTAAAAATATAATAAATAAATATTTAATATTTTTAATGCGTTCACAACGCTATTTATATCTTAAAATATTTAGTAATAGGTATCAAACACTGAAAGATATTCCTGTCTTCAAGTGTCGTACATAGGTTAGGTGTGACACGTGTTAAAATTATGTATATATTGTTGCCGCCAAGCAGAACACTTGCCGAACGCGGGATTTTTTTATGTACCTAATCTAGTAAAAATAAAGAAAAAATAAAATTAAAATTAGAAGGTTCGATTATAATTTACGTTTGGCGCGAACAAATATTGTTTGATTTATTTGTGCAATCCTGTATTTTAGTCCGTCAACGTTCGTCGGTCCGTGTTTGCGGAGTATAGTTGCCCAAATACACAGCCGCGGCTCGCGACCGTCCGGCGTTTAAAAAGAACGAATCAGTGCACTGATTCGAATAAATTAATTTCCTGTTTTCTATGGATTCGAATCGTTTTTGAGCCACTTGCTATAAATGTAAATAATTTCTTTATTTAAGATAACATTTTTTGTGAAATTCAAAACCGACCGAGTCCAACCGGGATCAAAATAAAGTGAATCGGTTGCGAACAAATCTTTTCAAGTGAATAAATCAAATAAATCGATTCAGTAAAAAGATTCGAACTTTCCACCCCTAGACTGACGTTCCGCCACATGCACGCATCGCACTCGCTCGCCCTCGCGCTACTCCGCCCGCTACCCCGATACTCTTAATACTGTAAAGTTGAATTATCATTGCTTAATTATGATTATTGTTAATTTTGAATAAAATATACTCTTAATATGGTAAAGTTGCATTAATAATGCTCTCTGGTAAGAAAAGTGTCGTTTAGAATATAGGATTAATTAAACTCCAGGCGAGACTAATATGTTATTGAGATTTTTAAGGTAAAAAAAATGGGGGCACTACAAAATAACTGATTTTCAAAGTGGGCGTTAGACGAAATAAGTTTGGGAACCTCTGGGCTAGAACCTAACAAAGCCCGTTTTTTGAATTTCGCCCCCGGGACAAAAATAGGACCAAAAGTGTTTTTTTACCGTTAGCCGTACGGAAGGCATCTTACGGAGACAGAGGTTACTTAATATTGTCTCTCGCCTAGCGGAGACAGGCTTTTCATCTAGTTTTTTTAATAAAGTGTAATTACACCGAATACTTTTGGATAATGTAGCTTTGGCAAGTGTTGAATACATTCTAAAAAATTCAATAAATATTTTTGGTGCATTTTTATAAACAACATGTTTTTCTTGGGGCGGTTTTTTGGATTATCGGAATTTTTGAAAATGCTCGGATCTATCAGGAATTAATAGATAATCAAGGACCATATCGGCTCTCAATGCACATCATTTATAATTTAAAAGATTTTTTATATTTTTATCATAAGGCCTTTATTTTTTTATTATTGTTTAATATTATTTTTAGTAAATCTTGTTTTCGACTTTTCACTTTTTAATTATTGTGGTTACTAGTAAACTAATTTTATTGTGAAAAAAAACATTTAGGGATTATTGCAAATTGTTTTAAGGTTTTTACTTTATTTTTACCTAGTCGCTTTAAGAAAAGAGATACAACGAAAAAGGGTTTGTATTTTTTATTTTAAAAATTTTCTTTTTTTGTTTTTTTAAATCAAATTATATGTATAATTTGGTGTGCGACTTATGGAATTTTTATAAAAGAGCTAAAAAAGGAATTAAAAAAAGGTAATTTAAATCTTTAAGTTTTATTTTATTTTAAGGTTTCTGGTGTCAAAGAATTGGTAAAATATAATGTTTTTTTTAATACCAGAGCTTTATTTAAAATTTATTTATTCATATCCAGTCCTACAAGGAAAACAAAACTATCTCTTGTACAAATACGTAAAAACAAAATAAAAAAAAGGATAACGCAAGTAACTGCTTGGAATATAATTAAAATAAATTTTGATAGAAACAATAATAAATAAAAATATTTGTATGAACTTTTTTACAGAATATTTCTTTTGCTTAAACTAGTAACAGAAAATTTTTTGGTCCCCACTTATTCCTTTTCGTGACCTTAAGAAATTTTCCGGAAATAATTTACCCACCAGGGATCTCTAAGTACTGACTAGAACGAGAAAGACAGAAACATAAATATTTTGGGCGATCCCAACTTGGAGGGTGGCGATACAAAACTGATTTTTTTTTTAAATTCAATAATGTATATGACCATGGGTCTGTGATGCACCGTTTCTAACTTTTTTGTGATTATCTTCAGATTGAATGCAATTTTGTAACCGCATTTTTACGACGCTGATTGACTTTTAGTAATTTATTACGCGGATTCTTTTTAATACGATAGTCTTTTAAATTATTTAATATTACAATTTATTTTTTTTTAAGCCAAAAGTGTATGCCAGGAAACTAAACTATGTTATAATTAAAAATTGCAAATAAAGTGACTATTCAAAAATACAATAATATACATTTGAAAAAAATGCAAAAAATAAGAGTTTGCGGACCTTGGCAAATTTTTTTACAGAATTTTAAATTGTTTGTTTAAATGATTAAAACAACTATCGTTTAAAAAAGAAAAATGTTCCCTTTTTTTTACGAGACATTTTAAAAGAGAAAGATTTTAAAACAAAAAAAATGTAGTTAAAAAACAATCTTCCCCCCGTTGACAGTTCGTCCAAAAAAATTTTTTTGGAACAAGGTTTGGGGACTTAAAAAAAAAAAAAAAGTTTTTAAATAAAAAATAAAAAGGGGGTCATACAATTTAAACGAGAAAAAAAAATTTTTTTAAATGAACGAAAATAAATATAATTTATTAAAAATTTATTTATTAAAAAATAAAATAAATTTAATTTTTTTAAATTTTATTTAATTTTTTAAAAAAATAAAAATTTTTAAATTTAAAATTAAAATTTTTTTAATTAAAAAAAAAAAAAAAAAAAAAATTAAATATTTTCAGTTAAATTTAAAAAAACTAGTTCCGAAATCATCAAATTTTTTGGCTTTCAAAAAGGCAAAAAAAGGGGGGTTATTTTTTTTTTTTTTATAAAAATTTTTTAACGGGGGTAGAAAGGGGGGGGCCTTGATTTTTTTTTCACTTTTTTAAAACGAAATTTTTTTCCGGAAAAATTTTAAAAGGTTAAAAAAAATAAAGTTTATTTTATTAATTATAATTGTGTTAATAACAGTGTAATAAAAAAATATGGTTCTCGCCTTTCAAAAAAGGCCGGAATACTCTTTTGCTTGGGCGAGCATTTTCTTTAAAGAGTGTTTTCTCGAAAACGGCTGGCCTGACAAATTTTTAACAAGAATACCTATTTTATGTTATTTATACCGCGGAATCAGAATTTCTTAAGAAAACTGCAAAAATAATTTAATAAAAATGTTAATAAATCAAATCGAGGCCTCCCCTGCTGGCACGCCCCTGATTAAAATAATAATTTAGTAAAAACACTGAAAAGTACCTACTATTAAAAGCAATTCATATGCCAAAACTCAGATGACTATCTGAAATGGTTCCAAAAATATAAAATAAAACCTATATTCCGGTTGCCATCTTTGAATGCCCTTTTGTAACCACATTTTTCGGAATTTTGTTTTCATGTCGTGTTGTTTTTTATATTACAGGCGCTGTTGATCCGTATTGACAAAAATATCCAAGTTTTTTAAGCTTAAAATAGTTTTTATAGCCATAAAAGGTATGATTCCTAAGGCGCCAGATATGCAGAGATATGCCAGTTATTAATCACCCTTATTAATGCCGTGGATTTTTAAAAAGCTAATTATTAAATACGTATATGTCTATATACTGACTGGACAAACTATGTATGAGATAAATAAATAGACCACATAACTGATTTATTTTGCATAAGCATTATATCGCCAAATTGATATAAAAGCAAAATCTAAATGATTTTTGGTGAGCTCTGTTAAAATATGATTCTGTAATACACAACAACTTTGAAATCGGCACAATTTAGCATATTGGTTTGTTTATTGCGAAAAATAATATATCTGCAATTCAAATTTTAAAGGTTTATAAATACTATTTTACACCGTATTATCTTGTTGATGTAGGGTATTCTGGTGTTAATAAATGGGTAATTAAAACATCCAGAGTTTTTATTTGTTGTGTTTGTACCTATACGGTACCAATAAGGCATATTCTCCTTAGGCAATAATTACCATAACTGCTACTTTCGTATACAGTATGTTTTGAATTGGTGATACAGGTCATAAATTTCAGACCTGGTATGACCAAGTTAAGCAGCCGTCAAGAAAACATTACTTAAACACTATTTTTTAAAATCCATTTTTAAATTCTGTGTCGAATTCTACGCATAATTTATGAACTATAGTTGGATCAGTATTAGAATGAAAATTTGGTGTTCTTAGAAGAAAAAAAAACATAAAAAGTAGCCGAAAAGGTTTGATTTTTACTGGCGGCCGCCTTTGCTTTTTATATGGACTATTTTTACAGGCACGTGCGGGAAGCGGCACATTATAAAAGCAAAGGCGGTCGCCAATCATATCAAACCATTTTGGCTACTTTTTATGTTTTTTTTTTAGTTCTCATCGAACCGTTTCTCTATCCACGTTGCTATCTCTGTCATATCCGTGATGTAAGAGATTCTCACGGTATATTAGGTCCATTGTCCTCAGCTTCCAAATTGGCGAGTTTGTCAGCTATTTTATTCCCCGGGATCTCTTTGTGTCCAGGGACCCATTGTAGGGTGACTCTGGCGGTTTTGGTTGGTTTATATATTGCTTCCCGACATCTATTCGTAAGTTCTGATCTGTGCACTGTATTTGTTAGCGCCCCGATGGCTGCCTTACTGTCAGTACATATAGTTATT
This sequence comes from Listronotus oregonensis, assembly GCA_019359885.1. Lineage (NCBI taxonomy): Eukaryota > Metazoa > Arthropoda > Insecta > Coleoptera > Curculionidae > Listronotus > Listronotus oregonensis. Next base: position 13,811 of record JAHBCN010014250.1, read on the forward strand.
TTTCCCCTGTATCTTCTATCAAAGCAGTATTCTGTGGCTTTGGCTGTTGAAACAACTTCCGCCTGAAATACGGTTGCATATTTTCCCATTGTTCCATAGAACTTGTAGTTCGTCCTTTCTACATAGAAATCGAAGCCTGTGCAGCCTCCTTTTCTCAAGCCATCTGTATAGATAACTGTTCCTTCGCTTGGTGTCCCACAGCGTATGTGAGCCCAGTGATGCCATGTCCACCTTGTGTATGAGGTCTGTGGCTGGGGATGCTATCCTGTTTCATCAAAAGAGCCAAAATTTCTCACTTGACCAGATGTCACATGCCCCCTCCTCGTCCTCCACCATCCTCCACATCCAGTATTAGTGCCTCTGCCCTTGCTAAGGTCTTGATCATTAAATGGAGATGTAGGACCCGAAAATCTCCAGCGTTTCCTGGAGTAGTGGATGCTGCCCCAGTTATTCCTCTCATTGCCATTCTTTGTATGTGTTTCAACATTATATGTGCCGTCTTAAGTTCCGTGCGTTGCCACCATATCACGGAGGCATACAATATCCGTGGACTGATGAATGCTTCGTATATCCACTTCATGACCTTAAGAGAAAGCGAAGTCCCGTCCTACGATTCTTCTACAGAGCCATAGCGATCATGTGGCCCTCTTCGCTACCATTTCAAGATGTGCTTTCCAATTCAGTACTGTAAGTAAAATTGAGAGAAAATTTAGAGAAATGGGGACAATCATAGATTATCTACGGCCAAGTAGGCCAAAAGGTAATAAAAATACAAGATTAAACAGGTTATTAGATGTTAAGAATAATCCCCAATGTTTATCTTTAAATTAGTTTAAAATATTAATGTTAGCCAACGAATAACTGTGTGTGTCTAAAAGGAAGAAAAGTATCATCCGTACAAGATTAGGTTACTACACGAGCTAGAGTTTTGTAAAACTATGATGAAAATGTGCAACTTAAATCCATTATTTCATCGTCAGATACTGTTTACTGATAAAGCCACGTTTTGTTTAAATTGTACGATAAATAAACAAAATTTTAGGTAGGTATTTAAGCACAAATAATTCTAGCTGCATAAGAGAAAATTATAATCAACATCCACAAAAAGTAAATGTTTATGCAGGAATTTTAAATAATAAAATTATTATTATTATTTTTTTCATCAAAATTTTACGGGAGACCGATATTTTTTTTAAATTACTTACTTCCCACCCATTTCTTTTTAAATTAATTAGCCTGATTGCAGATAAATTGATTTGTTTAAAAATATTTGCCATTTTTTAAAAATAAAGGTTATTCATTTTAAATAAAAACTTTATTTTTGAACTTTTGTATTTAAATAGGGGTTAGGGGTTTATTTTCTGGGTTTGCTGCTTGTCTAAAAAGATATTTAGGAATTAGTTTTAAAAAATTGCTGACAGGTCACAAGGCTTATTTTAAAGTCAAGAATTTTAAAAATACGTTTATTACTTTTTGGAGTAGTTTTTTAATAGATTTTAATAAAAAGAACGGTTCAAAATTCCCTTATTAAAATTGAAAAAGTTGGGAAACACAGAAAATGTTTAAATTTTCTAAGTTATATTAGTAAAAACGATTTTAAAACTGAAGGTCTTGTTCAAAGAAACAAAATTGTTACATATTAGAAAAAGGACCACAATGAGAAAAAGAAACCGGGATTGAGCTATTCTAACTTATTTTACTTTGTATCACATGAAGTCAATTACTGACGTGGTTAGAGACTTGACGTATGACCCTGCAAGAAGAAGAGTAACCTATGCGACGGTTCAGGGAACACTGAAATATTTTAAGTATCTTCCATATCACGTTCTTCCAGTGCAGCATTTAACACGTGAACAAAAGGAACTTCTAATTTTCCCAAATTTTTAATCCAGAAACAAGATAACGATCCTACCCTGTTTCAAACGATTTTTGAAAGATGAAGCTACGTTCACTACATCGAGAATGTTTAACCGACGCAATACAAGCTGGCAAAACAAAATCCCAGAAAATTTCAAAGATTAAATGAGGGAGGTCTTCTCTTCAGTCTGGTGTGGTGCTTAACAAGAATTGTCGGGCAAATATTCTGAGGGATCCTTAACGGAGAAAGATATCCCCAACTTGAAAAAGATATTGAGGACATTTTTAAAGAATTGCCACCAAAACGTATCGCAGGATAATTTGGCAACAAGGCGGGGCGCGTCCCAGTGTTCCTCAAGTTGTGCAGTATCTCAATCGCCGATACAATCAGTGGATTGGACGTTATGGCACAATTAATGGTCACCTAATATCCAGATTTAATTTTGGACACTTTTCTATGGGGACACTTGAAGAATGTCGTTTACCAAAATGGGAATACAAACACGAAAGAAATGAGAGAAAAATTTTTAAATGAAATTAATCGTCTTAACCAAGAACCTCAAATAATATCGGCGAGCTTGGAAAGGCTAAGGAGCGGTTATCGATAATGTTTTAAAAATAACGTGGGTCATATAGAACATTTAAATTATTAGTAATTTTATAATTTTTTGTTATACGTGTTCTTATTACCACCATATTTTACCTCGTATTGTATTTTAATTTTTTCCGTTTATTGTAATTTTGCTGCTTGGTTTAGAAATGATATATCATATCATTTTTAGCATATAACATAATTTGAAGCCGTTCTTCTGATGAAAACCTTAATATAAAACTACTCCAAAAAGTAATAAACGTATTTTTAAAATTCTTGACTTTGACAAATAAGCAGCTGTGACCTGTGGCAGCCAGGTTTTTTCAGGTGAAACTATCCTTATATTATCATGCAGTTTTTATACAATTGCAGCCAAAACCGCAGCAACCCCTATATCACCGAATTTCTCGTGAAAAGTTTCTATCTATTGATATAAATATATACGGGATATACCATTTAAAAAATACGCCACTTGTGCTGTAACTCTTTTGTTTTTGTTTCAAATGTTTTTCTGATTTGAATATTGGATTCTACCAAAGATAATACTACTACGGATAGATGGTTCATTTAAATGGGGCGCTCTGAATCAGTTCGGAGATATCAATGCTTCCGTAAATGCGAATAAAATTAAGTCGGTAACCCCCCCCGCGTACCTTATTCGGAATACGAAGTAGCGAAAGCGGGCGGCTAAACGGGTTGGGTATTTTCTAGTCGCGTTTCATCACGCCAATAGTAAAGGCCTGCCGGCAACACTGTTTAACTTTCGTTCAAGGATTGAAATGCATAGCGCGAAAATCTCTCGATGGACAACGGCTCGCGTTAGCCAAAGTCCATTAGGGGTATCAAAAATATACCATTGAATGGTTTATCTTATCCGTAGTAGTATTATCTTTGATTCTACGGAAAATATACACGAAATAGCTATATTCGTTTTTTTAAAAAAGTACATTTAATTTCAGAAATAAAGCCCTGTTTACTTTAAAATGAATAACCCTGTACGTGAATAATTTAATGCGGTATTTCCTGACAGTGATTGGTAGAAGGGGACCTACGGAATGGCCTGCAAGATCAACAGATCTTACATCGCTGGACCTTTTTCCTTTGAGGATATTTATAATCAAAGTGTATAAGAGAAAAACCACAAAATTTAAATGATTTTACATTTAAAATTAGGTACGAAATAGGGCAAATTAATGAAAATACTCCAAGCAATGTTTTAAAAGTTCTTTTAAAGTGCATTATTTTTAGTTTTATTTATTTAGTAGCATTCAGTTCTTTGACTGTCCCTGTTTTTCTAAATTTTCTTTCAGTTTTACTTACTGTACTTATTGTAGTGGTTTTTATAGCATTCCAGAATTGATTAAAAAAGTCTTTCTTTAAAAAACATCAACGTTGGTATCAAAATCTACTTTTTGACGCACCAGTTACATTTTGTCTTTAGTGAAAAAGAGGATCAAGGAAATAATATCATAGCTTCTTGCTAGCATTTTTTTTACCCAATACCTGATTTTTAAATAAATTTGTTCCATAATTTAACCGTTAACCAAATAATACATTTTTATTTAGTTTATTATGGAAATAATAATCAATTTACCCGGACAGTATCTTTACTTTTACAATTTTGCTCATGTAGCTTTGATGTTGACAAAAAGTATTGTAAAATCACACGCCTCGGAGAAAGCAAAAATAAAATATGCACACACAAGCGGATTTAACAGATTTTCTGACAAGATTACTATGAAATATTTGTTTACTTTTGGTTACTTTAGAATTTCGTTTCTAAAATATTGATATATTACAGGAAAAAAAATTATAAAAATTGATGTCATTTTCTATTTATATATATTTTTTATTTCTTAGTCATAAAGGGTGTTTAAAGTTATCTCGCCCACTTTATCATGTGTAAAGGTTTTTTTTTGTTAAATATTGCTAAAAAGCTATTATAAAATCGATACAAGAGGTACTATTTAAATTTGAGCCCAATATTAAAAAAATAAATCGTTAATATTTTTATTAAAATTGCTTTATTTTTTTCAAAATATTATTTAATGAATTATATACTTGCGCATGCATTCGAACTAATTGCCAAAACTATTTTTATCATTCCAGTTAAGACATTCCCAAAACATAGTTTTTAAATGTAAAATCATTTTTCACGCAATTTATTCTTGTCGTTTGAGCACACCATAAAGTTATTTGGCAACTACTTTGCATTATTAGTTTTGCACAGCATCAATGTTTTTTTGACACTACTAACCACAACTAACCACAACTAATTTTCGACGACCTTTTTTACTTTCGTCGGTGACCACCATTAAATTGGTTATATTAGCATTTCACAGCAAAGTAAAAATCACAGCGGGACGTGTGCCACTCAGATTACCCTAGAGCTCATACAGTTCATCCGTTTGAGCTCATTTTTTTAAATCTCTTCTTGAATTTGCCTATTGATCCCCATTTTTAAATTTTTGATTTGGATTTTTATTATCCGGAAATTTGTCTTCAAACCTTAATTTTTTTTGAACGAATTTTCGGCGCAAAAATGATCATACGGAGCACGGAGCTCAAGATTAGGTTTTGGGATACATTTTCTTGCCAAAATCTTTTTTTGATAAGCCTCAAAAGACTGTCTGCTTGGCAACATTATACTTATTCCCACAAACAATTTTTTATGCAAAACAAAATTTTACATTAGACCTTTAAAATAATGACCGAAAAGAAAAGGTTTAAGACTAAAATTCTAAAAAAAATCACCAATATTCTAACTGGCACTAAATACTTTTTGACAAAAATCTTGTAATGTAAAAGTTACCATTTTCAACATGACGAATATTTATTAACAAATAATTTACCAATATTTTACCGAAAAATGTGTCATGTCAAAAAATTATAGATCAGGAAGTCTTTGGGATCTTTACCCTAATTAATGCTAAAAGATCATGTCTGCCGCAATCTAGAAAAAAGTTATACAAGTTTTTGCATAAATCTGGAAATTTTTTATTCGGTCTTTTTTCGTGAGATCCGAAATTGTGTTTGAAAATTCTGAAAAAGATTATCCGTATTTTCTAAATGATTCTGAACAATTTTGTTTGGATACAATTTTTCCCGCACGTTTTATGAGTAAAAGTCCCTTTTGCGTAAAAAATTTCGGAACATTATGGCCGTTTGTGGAAATAACAAAAAATGTCGCCCCTCATTTTCACGCAGACGGGCTTTTGGGGCTTTTCAAAAAAAGATTTTGAGCAAAAAAATATATGCCAAAATATAATATTATTATTTTTGCGCCGAAAATTCGTTATTTTTTAAATCAAGGCTTGGAGACAAATTTCCGGAAAATAAAAACCACAGTAAGGAATTTCAGCAAGATTAAATAAGTAATATAAGGTTAAGGTTAAAAAAACAATCGACAAATATCAAGATAAGACAAAAAACTGTATCTTAAACTTCTAGAGCCACCATAGAACCAAATTCTTATGACAATTTCGTATATTTAAGGAACTATAAAAAGACTCACAGAATAATATTAAAAAAGCATAAAAATCTTATATCACTTTAGTATTCTTACTAATACTCCAGTTGTCAGAGGCAAAAATTGTTGAAATGTACTAAATGGATTGTACCAAATATTAAAAGGTGGCGCGCTTTATTTTACAATTGTTATATTGTCATCTGTCAGTTTTGCATCTAGCTTCCTGCTGAAATAAAAGTAAGTTCTGTTCTTTCTCAACCATAAAGAGGGTGCGTTTTATTTTTATCTAACAGGTTATGGGCCCAGGCCACGAACTAGAGCCACGAGACGAGAGTCCAGTTTCCGAAACGCAATTTAAAAAGATTTACAAGTGTGTCGTCGATAAAAAAGTTTTGTGTTAAGTCGATTTCGGGAACTAGAAAGCGGTAACGTGTTTTTTCTTTTGTAAAACATGGCGAACTACCTAACAAGTGTACCGAAACTTTCGGGGGAAAACTTTGACGAGTGGTCATTTGCGGTGGAAAACTTTTTGTGCTTGAAGGATTGTCCAAGTGTATAGATGGTACCGAAAAGCGACACGGTGCTAGTGGCAAAGGCAAAGCCAAGCTGATCCTGACCATGATCCGTCTTTGTGCTGTACATGTAAAGGATGCTACGTCATGCAAAGAAGTTTGGGACAAGATCTGAAATCTATATGCAGACACAGGGTTCACAAGAAAGATAGGGTTGTTAAGAAACCTAATATCCTTAAGATTGATAACTGCAATTCCATGGAATCATACGTAAATCAAGTGATTGAAATGGCCCAAAGATTGAGAAAACAGGTTTTGAAATTACCGAAGAGTGGATTGGTTCATTATTGTTGGCGGGTTTGCCAGACAAATATTCCCCCAATGTTGATGGCTATTAACATGCAGGAATCGACATTACACACTGACGTAATTAAGAGCAAGTTACTTGATTTGGACACAGATGGATCTGGTGTTAGTAAAGGGAGGTGCCTTTGCAGCAAAATTGGTAACTTGAAGAAAAAGCCAAAGGTGGCGCTGTCAAGCAAAGAGGCGACAGTGAAACCAGCTGTTGATGACAGGAAGCGTGACATGAGTAAAATCATATGTTTCAAGTGTAATAAACCCGGACATTTCGCATCAAAATGTAATCAAAGTGGAAATTCCGGAAACAACACGAAAATGGATGAAAAGTACGCGTTCAGTGCAGTGTTTTTGCGGCAAGTACAGTAAGAATGACTTTACTTAGACTCTGGTGCAAGTAAACACATGACACCTAATGAAAGTTGGGTTAGAAACACTAAAGAACCGGTAATTCGCGAAATTTTGTCGCAAACCAAAGAAAGACTTCCAGTGAAATGTACAGGAGAAATTAACATAGTGACTTCAGTTGACAAAAGAGACTACAATGTGACTGTAAATGATGTTTTGTGTGTCCCAGGCCTAACCACAATTTACTTCAGTAAGTCAACTAATTTCAAAAGGAAATTATGTTTCATTTACCAGTGATGGTTGCTTTATTTCAATAAAGACAAGATTTTGTTAGCTCTGGCAAAGTTGGTAGATGGTGTATACAAACTTTGTTTAAAAGAAGAAAGCTGTATGTTTAGCATGTGCAATGAGTACGAACTATGGCACAGGAGACTAGCACATATTAACACACAGGATTTATACAGGATGAATAACTGTGTTGATGGTTTGACATTAAAAGGAAAATCAAACATAGACAAGAATAATTGCAGTGTTTGTTGTGAGGGAAAGCAAACTAGACTTCCTTTTTCAAATGAAGGCACACGAAGCACTGAAATACTGGAAATTATTCATTCTGATGTTTGTGGATCGATGGATAGTTGCATCCATAGGGGTTCCAGGTATTTTCTTTTGCTGATTGATGATTTTAGCAGAATGTCATTTGTTTATTTCCTATCAGCGAAAAGTGAAGTTTTGAGAGATTTAAAGAATTTAAATCAATGGTCGAAACTCAAAAAGGAAAAAAGATCAAGATTTTAAGAACTGATCAAGGTGGTGAGTTTTGTGGCAAGGAATTTGAAAGTTTTCTAAAAGAGAAGGCGTAATGACATCAAAAAACAAATGCCTATACACCCGAACAGAACGGGATGGCAGAACGGTTTAATCGAACTCTTGTAGAAAAAGCAAGATGTCTACTTTTCGATGCAGACTTAAGTAAGAGATTTTGGGGAGAGGCTGTTAATACTTCCAACTACTTAAGGAACAGATGTATTGCTAGTGGATTGAACGGAAAGACGCCTTATGAGGTATGGCACAAAAAGAAACCAGACTTATCAAATTTGCGTATCTTTGGTAGCGTAGTGATGGTTCACATTCCCAAAGAAAAAAGACTCAAGTTTGATAAAAAGTCTGTTGAGCACATTCTAGTAGGTTATTCTGATGAAACCAAAGGATATAGAGTCTATAATCCTATTACTGATGATGTTGTGACCAGTAGAGATATAAATATTCATGAAAATTTGCAAACGAAAATAGTCATGGCTGAAATGTCTAACAAGGATGAAAACCCAGATTCAGTGGGGGTTAGTCAAGAGATTAGCACGACAGAAGACAGTTTCACAGAAGGAGATGACTCTTTTCATACTTCAGTTGAGGACTTTAGTGACACATTAGAAATTGACAGTGATTATATGCCAGAGCATCAAGATGAGACTCTAAGTGACAGTAGTGTGGTGCCTAGAAGATCCGAAAGATCAAGGAAGCCTAAGAGTTTTAAGGATTTTGTGACATACATGACCTCTCATGAACTTGATGGACCTGACAATGATCCCACTACAATAGAAGAAGCATTTTCTAGACCAGACGCTGAAATGTGGAAGCAAGCAGTAGCTGATGAGTTGGACAGTTTCGATGAGAATGAAGCATGGGATTTGGTAGATCCACCAAATGATTCGTCGACAATAGTTCCAAACAAATGGGTATTCAAGAAGAAAACAAATTGTGATGGTGAAGTTCGTTATCGTGCACGGTTAGTGGCAAAAGGTTTTGTTCAACAACCTGGTGTAGATTACGATGAAACTTTTGCACCTGTTATAAGGTTTTCTAGCTTACGCCTGTTATTTGCTCTAGCATGTAAGTTAAACTTGGATATTAGACACCTTGACGTGAAGACTGCTTTTTTAAATGGCAATTTAAAAGAGTGTTTATATATGCAGATACCAAAAGGTATGAAATCAGGTCAAAATAAAGTTTTAAAATTAAAAAAGGCCATTTATGGGTTAAAGCAATCTTCGCGAGCATGGAATGGGAAGGTGTGTACCGTTTTGTCTAATTTGAAGTATAAAAAATCACCACATGAACCATGTATTTACATCAAAAGGTCCAGTAATAATTTACTAACAATTTTAGCT
>JAHBCN010014251.1:0-22983 GCA_019359885.1 Listronotus oregonensis
ATGCACTTTACTCTTTCCTTTTTAAATTTTTTTCAATTTTCTGAACCCCCGTATAAAATATGTTAAATTTATCCAATCTTACTTTGAAGTAGCAAAATTTTTATCAAGAGTATTTTTTTCGAAAAATCAAAAAAAAAAATTTTTTCTTCAACACCTTTTCGTGGACATACTGTATATGGCCCCCCCGGGGAAAAAATTGAAAAATAAAAATGTTGTTTTTTGGATTTTTTCTGAAATTTTGGTGATTTGGGATTAAAGTGAAAAAAAAAATTTTTAAAAAAAAAAAAAATCAGAAATATTTTTTTGTTAAAAATTTTAATTATTATTAAAAAAACCTATGAAGTTAAAAATCAGCCATTAAAAACATTTCATCAATTGCAATGAGGGTATATTTTGGATCTGAGACTATAATAATATGGTGTATAGTACAAAACTTTTTTTTGTATTTTGTTATACACCAAAAAGCATTAAAACAATTATACATTTTTAAGGAATTAAAAAAACACTAATTCTTAAAATTGATTAAATCGACGTATTTTGACGTCATAATTTTTTTAAACCTATTTTTCGGACACCCTGTATGTTTGTCTAAAACAATGTTTAGTATTGCGGTTTTATAGTTTTTAAAAAAAAATGAATAAATTTCAATCAAGTTTTTCAAATTTAAATTAAAAAAAAAAATTTTAAAATCTCCTGCTTGTAAATTTTTTCATTTTAAGTTGTTGGGGGTTTGTTATTTGTTTTAGTTTGGTTTTTTTACTTGTTGGTTTAAAGCATGGTGTTTTTGATAGTAAATTTAAAATCATGAAATGGATATGAAAATTTAAAATAATAAATTTTGGCTTTCAAGGTTTAAATAGCTTTTTTTGGTTTAATACCTTTTTTACACAACGGTTTTTGAAAAAAATTTAGGAAAATTTTTTAAAATTCGGGAAGGATTTTCTTTTAATTTTGTTAAATACATTTTTTTTTGTTTTGTTTCTTAAAAAAATATTACTGTAAAAAGCTTTTAGCCGCCAAGAATTGAGCTGCTTAATTTATTTTTTGGGGTATTCGGGTTTTTTGCCCCAATTTTTGGGGTTTTTTCGGAGGAAAAAAAAAACTTTTATTTTTTCCCCTCTTTTCTTTATATTAATAAAAAAAATACAAAAACCTCAGGCCCCAAAAGGGGGGGGTTTGAAAAAGGCGGGGTTTTCGTGAAATTACCCTTCCATTTTAAAATTTTTAAAAAAATTTTCAAAAGAAATGATTACGTTTTTAAAAGGGTTTTTTAAAAAAAAAAAATTTAAAATTACGTTTTAAAAAGGGAAAATTCTTTTATGTTTTCCTTTTGGAAATTTTTTTAAATTTTTTTTAAAAAAAATTTTTAAAACTTTGTATAAAAAACTTTAAATATAAAAAGTTCTGTCCCAAAAATTTTAAAGGAATCGATCAAGAATTATATACACCCTTTAAAAAAAAAAAGCTTTTTAAATTTTAGGTTAAGTTTTTGGTAGTCTAACAAATAGAACAGTACGAATTACTTACTTTTCTTTAATCACAATTCCGGCTGGATTTTTTGGCCTTCCTCAAATTGAAAATTAAACTAGTTTCTCTTCGAATGACGACCTTTTTCCCCTTTTTTGGGCACTAAAAGCTCGAATCTTGAACCATTGAATTCTAGCTTCATTCCCCCGAAAAAACAACACTATAACTATTAAAATAATTCAATTTCAAAAATCTTTTTAAGGAAAATTTTCTTGAATACAAACTATTAAAATATGAAAAAAAAAATCGATTTTTTTTTTTTTCCCCGCTCATTAAATTAATAAGTATTTATGTTTGCAAAAAAAGTTCTTTCATTTGTCTCCAAAATGGAACAAGTCCCTGAGTTTTTTGGTGAATCCCAGATCGTTGCTCTTGACATATCCAAAACTTTTGATCAGGTCTGGCATTGGGCTTCTTAACAAACTTCCTCTTACGGTCTTCCACCTAAGCTTTGCTCTTGGCTTTCCAGTTTCCTTTCTAATCGACGAATATCAGTTAGGGTAGATGGTCAGCCCCCGCTTCTACCAAATTAATGCTGGGGTGCCCACGGCTCAGTGCGGCACCCCACGCTGTTTCTTCTACACATTAACGATCTTCTCTCCCACAATCATTCCCCTTCATAGTTTTTCTGACGATATACCCCCCCCAGTATTCAATTTTCCCAAAACCGTGTAATCCTGATTTGAAAACAAGCGCAGGTCAATGCAGATATCTCTTTCACAAGACCTCAAACTTATCTTGGATTGGGGCGCCAAAAAACTTGTTCAGTTTAATGCTTTGAAAACATCCATTGCTTGTCCCAAAAAAGTCTGCAAATCTCATCCCCTTTCATATGAGCGGCCAAGTTCTGCGAAGAAAGAGTCGTTTAATCTGGTCGGGGTTACTTTTGAGAATAACCTCAACTGGCACAAAACATTTTTCCATAGCTTCGGCAGCTCAAAAAAAAGGTTTTCTTGAGCCAGAAAATTTTCTTTCCCTTTCCCAAACTGTACACTCTTATGTATCCAAATCAGGCCCTCTTTAAATATTGTTCTCATGTCGGGGGAAATTCCCCCCACAACATTTCATTTTGGACTCCATTCAAAAAAAAGCCCGTTTTTTAATGTCCCCTCGAAGCTTCCCCTTTTTTTTCCCACCCGAGCTGTGGGGGGGCTGTCGCTCTTCTATAGGATTTTCGGCTTCTGCTTAGAGGGTTGGCCAGTATAATTCCTTTTTGGCAGCTCCCAAAGAGAAAAAAAGTAGTAATTTTTCTTTTTTCAGTTCAGTTAGAGGGCCCCAATTCCCTCTTTCTTCGTTCCTTCATCCCAGAGTTTTAAGACTAGGAACCTGTGCCCGGGTTTATCCTTCTCCTCCCAATCTTAAAAATTTAAGCCCTGTGCAAACTCCCCCTCACCACACTAAAACACCCAGGAGTTGAAAGGATCAGCCCCCTGGACTTCCCAAATTAAAAAAATTTTTTGATTTTGGGAAAATTTTTAGGGGATATGGGTGGTGCTGTAACCCCAATTTTTTAAAGGGCTTTTGAAATTATTATGACGATTAAAAATTTTAAATAATTTTTATGTGTAAAATATTTTAAAATTAAATTTGTCACAGAACCTCAGAGAAAAAAATGCAGGCCCGGAAACAGGCTTCAATACACACACACACCCCCAGAACCCCCCAATGCCAAACCTGTGCAGTTTTTCTTCAAAACTTCTTTTTTTTAGTTTGTGGGTAAATCAGATATAAATTTTTTGAGGCCCCGAACTTTCCCCTTTTTCTTTCCCTTCATCCCGAGTGTCAAAACTATGGAATCTACCCCAAAAATTTTTTTTTCTTCTCCTAATTAAATATTAAAGTCCCGTGTGAAAATTTCTCTCACCACCTTAAGACATACGGACGTTAGTACTAGTGATCCCGAAAAAAATTCAAAAAAAAATGTTGGGGAAAAAATTCTGTTTAGGTTTTAAAAAAAATATAAACGCCTGAAAATCACCCATAAATAAACAAGAAGGCGCAGAGAAAAAAAATTTTAAATATTTTAATAATTTTTTTTTTTCAGCAACGTCGAATAAAAGATCCACACCATGTTAAAAAAAAATTTTTGGAGAAACAACGTTCAGTAAAGATATTGTTAAAATTTCTTCACCCCCGTGATGCTTTTTTTAATTAAAGCCTTTTTTAAAAATTAAAATTTCAGGATATACACCCCAAATTTTTGTAGTATTAATTTATTTTTAATTTATAAAAATTATTTACCTATGCTGTCTATAGCAGATTGATCAGTAATTAAATGAATAAAAATAATATTACTTTTTTATTTTTTATAACCCTTTAAAATATAAAGCAAAAGAATAAAGCACGAATATCTCTTATAATTTTAGTCCAGTAAATAATAAAGGGACAAGCTTACAGTTTTCCCTTGTGGCGCTCTTGGCTTGGGGATGCTTTCGAGCGAAAAAAGTTTATCAACATTAACAGGTGAGAAAGGGCTGAAAATGGCCCCTCAAGGCCCAAAAAGTGGGTTTCCCACTAATATCTGCCAAAATATGCGAATTGGAGAATTTCTGTTAAGACAAAAAATGAAGATCGCCTGGTAATCTACAAAAATGGTCCTTATATTTTTTTTCGAAAAATCGATAGTTTTCGAGATAACGGGACCCAAAAGTTCCCTCATTTCAGCTGCCGCTCTACCGCTAGAATGCCCCTATCTTTATGGATTCACTTATAACCGTGCGGACGAATTGTTCCATTACTCGGGCAATACCCAAGTACCAATTTAAGTTTTATTAAATTATACAGGTTAGCTATAAAACCTTTTTTTAATATTCTGTTTAAAACTAGTATTCCTTGAATACGTCTTAAAAACTGGAATAAAACTCTCTTAAGTAAAAAGTGGAGAATCCTATTAATATTTTTAAGTCCAAAATTAAAGATTTCTCAAAACCTAGTTGTCGTTTCATTACATTCTTATAATACTCCTAAAGTAACTATAAATCCAGATTATCCCAAAAATAAACCTTCTTAAGTGTTCAAAGTTTTATCAATAGACAATCAGTCTAATGCCTAATGAGGATTTAAGGTTTGTTAAATTACCATTAGTTTTAAACGAAGTAAATTATTTCTAAGAGTTTTATCGTAGATTATAAATTTAAACTAATACATTCGGTTTTAATTTTTTTTATGAATGCCGTCTATGAAATACTTATTTTACTTTCCTTGATATTTCAAGTAAAAACCAACAATAAGGTGTATTTAAAAATTTTTTTTGTAAGTAGATATAGTATATGACGACTGACATTGTGAACCTACAACCGAAAACATAAACGAATCACACTTCTCTGATGAAATGCTATTTAAAATAGTCAAAAAAATAATGCGCCCGCAAAATAAGTAATATTTTTTTTAACATAATTTTTAAAAAATTAAGAAGATTTAATTTTTTACAAACAACATAACCAGTCTTATAACTGATAATTATGCATGTATGTTATCTTTTATGATTTTTTTAAGTTTTTGATAAGAATCGTATTTGATTTTTTTAATTAAATGCCAAATACAAACATCAATGACATTTATTACCTCCTCCTTTTCTTTAACCAAAATGGCGGAATACTCAAAATTAATATTGAATTGAAAAATGATACAATAAAGCCAATTTTACTTAAAAATTATTTAGTATATACCTAATAAATAAAAAACATCTTGCCTCAGGCAATTTACACTTGGTTAAAACCTTTTAGATCTGGGTAGGCCCATCATAAAACTAAGTAGCCTTGTGGTTAGACCAAATAGTTTTATGGTGTATTCTCAAAATCGAAATTAGAACTTTATTTTCAAGTAAATTGAAAAAATATACGACGATTTTTCTCAAAGTGTTCCAAATTTTGAATTTTAAATTATTGTGACTAGGTAAATTAAGCCCAGTGATCGAGCAACCCTGGGCCGTGCTCGTTTTTGGGCCCCGGTCGAAAAACATTAAGTTGCTTGATTTTCCAATTTTCCTCTCCTTCTCGTTCTTCATTTCAGATATTTGCTTGTAGACAATAAAGGAAAATGGCGGGATATAATGAAAATGGTTTCAGCACAGCAATATAGTTTTAAAGATGTTATAGTTTTAGAGTAATTGTTTTATAAGAGTCTTCTTTTTTTAGCAATATTATGGGAGTCTCTCATTAATTTATTGATATTTAAAAACAATGGTTTGTTATTAACATTTATTTTTTATAATGAGACCTTAGCAATGTTAAATGATCCCGAAAATTTTCCTTTACTCATCTTTCTTGCGTTTTTAATAAAAATTGTTTTACCCATCTCATTTTTTAGCCATTTCCAGCTATCTATCCAGTATGGAATATTATTGATTCTTCTAAGCGTTTGGAAAATATTGGTGTTGAAAAATGGTAAGGACCATTTTTGTAGATTTGAGTGATCTATATTTTTCTGTCTCCCCTTTAAATTTAATTTTTTACAAATATATAATTATTTATTCTTTTCTTCAATAAAAGATATATTTTTAAATGTATAAGATGCAATTTATTTTGCATTAAGAAACTTTTTCTAGATTCGCAAAAAATGCCATATAACACATAGACCCGCTTTGTAGCACCGGTGCTGACGTCACTGCTAGGTTGACCGTGGCAGACAGATTCGGCAAACTGAGCCATCTCATAGCATTTAATCATTGGGTTCGACCGCCATTGTGCCCTTTATAATTCAAAACATGGAAAAAGCTTAAGTTTGTAAAAAAAATTATAATTTCTAGGGCTACGTTGCCACATCGCTACATGTCCTGGAAAGGCGAGAGCTGCCAAATTGACTAGTATTAAAGCCATAAACATAGCAGTTCAGTTTCTGGCGAAATGCTATAGAGCAGAGCCAAAAAACAAGAACAAGAACAAGCAGTTCAGTTAAACTAGTGGATGCGGAGAGCTCGCGAAAAGTATTCCCAGACGCGAGAAGTCCCGAACTCGACACGAATGCCTTGGCGCGATTGTTGTTGTGTAGTTAGTTGCCTACTAACGGGCGTCTCAATATTTTTATTACGTTAGATTATAGAAAAATCCCAAACAATTAATAATGTATTACAATGTTCGTTAAAAAAATAAATAAATAAGAAAATTAAATGATGCATCTTTTATCAAATCATCACCAATAAAAAATATTTTAAAACTAGTTATTTATGCAAAAAGTGTGTAACTTAGTCTTTTTACGCACAGACCGCTTCGCTATTTAACTTAATTCAATTTTTATTTGGGATCGATTTTTCATAAAATATATTTATATCAGAAATTAAAAACCTAAATATATCAATAAGCATATTAATAAAGCGAGTGTCATAAACTATGTTTGATAATAAAATAATTATAATAATAATTTGGCAAAAAATGTTTGAATTATACGTGTTCACTTTAGGCACTAGTGTGTAATGTAAATTACTGGACCTTTTTTGTTATACCCACCCCACAGAAATCGTATAAAAACATGCCAAATTGACAAAAGTACACTTTTAGTGATTTATGTCTGAAATATATGGAGAAAATAAAAAAAACCCCTTTATCTAACCAGAACTAACATATCGCCCCTTTCTGGCTGATTCTCGTGGGGAGAGGGGGCGGTCATGGTTAGTTCTAGTTATTAAAGCGGTTTTTTATTTTCCCCAATTATATTTTAGGAGTGATAAATCACTAAAAGTATACCTACAAATTGAAAATAAAACCATTCCTCTCCATCAATACCTTGGCCGACTTCGACTGATGTCGTAAATCGTTCGTGTTTGGGAATCTTTTCGCGAGCTCTCCGCATCCGCTAGTTTCAGTTAAACCTTTCCCAGAGTTTAATAAACTCTGCCTTTTAGGTACCAAAGATGATGATGAGATGCCCAAGTTCTCAGTGTATAAGTACAAACCGTATTTTTAAACTTCCTTGACCTAAACTAATACCCAGACTATTCTTCGTTACCACCACAGTTACCACCTTATTTTATGAAAATGATTTTTGCCTGTACATTTGTAATGGTTCTGATTGGTGTAAAAACTTTGAACGAGTTCTCGTAAACTATCTAAGCTCGAGAATAGCCACCTATGGGGCATTCTGCTAATCAATAATTGCGCATCGCGAAAGGCGGTAATCGTCTAACCTAACCTAAATCTATGGCCCATTGTTGCCAGAATTTGCTTTATTTCAGCGATAAAAAAGAAAGTGCAACAGATGAAAAAGCAATATGCAGATGTTGATAATGGAATGGGTGTTTTTCAACTACAGAGCACAGTGCGCATTAATGCCACATTATGTGATCATTAATTGATTGATTGTCTCCGATGTATCTGAATAATTCCGAAAGGCTGACTGTTATAAATACTGGTTGATGTTAGACTTCTTTAATTAATGTAAAGATTCGTATCAATTTAGCGCTGATGCCGCCCAAGGCAACCGTCCGCAATTTCCTAAACCTGGTTCACCCAAGGGTAATAAACTTAACAAGGAGTGCTCGATCCCATTTAAGCCCATATACACCAATTTAAATGTCAATTCGGTATTTGTGACGTAATCCGTTTGCCTGTTTGTTTTGTTTACAAGTAGTTTAAAGTCTTAATATTTTAAAATGTTATATATTACAGTTCTAATAGTAAGTTCATATCAAAATTATTATTTAAAAGTTGAATATTTAACATAAATTAATAAAATAAATCTACCTTCTGGGCAAAATGGGCAAACGGATGACGTCCAAACATAACCTATATCTGCGGAAAATAGTAAAAATCGACACTCCTTTTGTTTCCACCCGGGGTTTACCCACGGTAGTTTTCGCTTTGGTCCACACCTTTGGTATACCTCGTTTTCTGGGAACCGTCTAGATTTATTACCGCCAAGTATGGTGTACTGATCCCGTCTTGCTAACTCATCCCCCTTTTTCGTTGCCTTTTATTCCTGCTAGAGACAACCTTGGCTTGGCAGTGCGCAAGCGTGCGGGAAAAAAAGTCTCAGTATCATCTTTCTCTCGCTCGAACGTCATTGGTTGGTGGGGGTATATACCCCCGCTCTGTGTGCTAATTGGCCGACTCTTTTTGTTGACCAATCAGCACGTTGGAAAAAAGAAAGGTTATACCGATATTCTTCTCTTCGCACTGCAGAGCCTGCCTCTAGTAAGTATATGCTCGAAAGTACCCACTTTTGCGGCAACGATCAAAAACACGCAGCCACGCTAAGAAGGCACATTAATTGCGGCTACGGTGTAAAAAGCGTAGGTAATTTCAAAATTTTTAAAATAGAATTGGTTCGCGTTAAGTCAAAATGGTTCGGTTTGCAAATAACGCCCGTGGGTGGCCCCATAAAGAATTGTTTTTAACCCAGCACCTTCGAGCATATACCTGCTGAATTTGCCCTGCTGAATTTTTAAAAGCTTGTAACTCTTATAAAATTTCCTATAAAATAAAGATTTTCAGACGTGTATAAAGGGTTTTGCGCAAAAAAAAGATATGTGAAAGGAGCCTCCTTTTTGGTTATACGTTTCTGAATTTCAGATAACGTTTATAGGAAATTTGCGAGGCTAGCATTGGCAACGCTGTACAAACACTCTGCCCAAATTCTGTGTGTGTTTCACTTTCCCAATTGAAAGCTCGAAAAAAGTAATAAATCCTCATTTTTAGCAATTAATTCAATACAATTTAAACGTAACAATGAAGTACATACTAGTAACCGGTGGTGTAATTAGTGGAGTCGGTAAGGGAGTAATTTCAAGCTCCTTTGGAGCGATTTTAAAATGCTGTGGTATTGAAGTTACAATGATCAAAATTGACCCCTATATTAACTTGGACGCGGGTACTTTTAGTCCCTATGAACACGGTAAGTCTCCCTATTTATTTCCTATTTAGTTTGTTGTGTGTTAATGTGTTTTTATTTGTGAAAATATGTTTTTTTAAAGTTGTCACATGTCAACAAACCTATAATTTTGGTATGTTCAAATTGTATCAGCTGTCTAAAGTAAACTTCCTAATCTAATTTACATAAATGAAGCAAGTAAGGAGATAAGAGTAACGAAATTTGTGAACAAACTATTATAGTAGTAGCTTTATACGTTAAAGCACTATAGTCTCTAAAAAATTTAAAATTATAGGTGACCCTTATGTATCTATAATTTTAATTAAAATGAGATCTTGCTGATTTTATATGATGCTAGCAGAACATGTTAAAGAAAACGGTGATTGTCGTCTCTAGGGACAGTACTTTCTTTAACTTTTCCTTTCAAATTTATCAATTTAATAACATTTTACAATTTACACTTAGTAATGTGTATAATCGCAACTAATTTAATAAAAACTGAAATATGCGACATTTTTTTTTGTTTGATTTCAATAAGAAAAAATCCGAAAAAATGCATTTTTGCAGAGAAAATGAAATTAAATGTATATATCAGTAGGCATTTTTTGGTGTACTACATTTTTTTCATTTTCACCAGTGGCGTTCTGTACTCACTGATTTCTCTTAAAATAAAAAATATTTTTGAAATCCCCAATCATTTATAAGCAAAGTTGATTACTTGGTTTTTTTTCAATCCGATGCACGGTTTTCGCTGAAAAAAAAATAAAAACCATTTCTCTGCATGATCATAACCATATCGATAAACAATATCACTATGCAGAGAGATATCTACATTTAATTTTTCTAGGTGAAAACTAAAAAACATCAAGAAATCAAATATGCTCATAATTAAAATTTAAATTGTTTTACCAGCATTAAATGTAAAAAAAAATTGACTTTAAATTCGTAATCAGCGCCCCAAAAATCCCTGTATACTAAATTTCAATAAAATCGGCCATGGGCCCCTTGCATGGGCCCAATAAGTAAAAAATTACCGATGTTTTTTAGGGTATTAAATTCGATAACCTGTTTAATTTCCAAAAATACACTACAAATAATGTCGCAAATTAGTTAATGCATATTAAATTGAGTAGGCCATTACTTTGACCTGATCAGTGTAGTCAAAATTATTTCCAGGCTCTCACTCACGCCTACGACTGCCTATCTCTCTCTTAAAGGCATATTATTTTCGTGTTTTTTAATAATGAAACTTCTAAAAGAGTGTTTGACTTTTTTAAATTATTTTTTATTGTAAGAACTCAAGACGCTGTTAAAATGTTCGTGTGAATCAAACACTTCATTTCATATTAAAAAAAAAACAACTTGGAGTGGTTTTATTAAATGGCAACCCTCTCAAAAGTATCTGCCTTATTTATTTTTATGTTTTTAATTACTTTAAATTTCGATTTCTGTTTGTTGGACTCTGAATCAAAAACTTTTTTTAGACCAAACTTTTTTACACCTTTAGATACTATTACACAAAATTTTAAGGTGCATCAAACACTTCATGAAACCTGCGTCACCAGCTTTCTGGCTAATTGCACAAGTTTGGTTTGGGAGTAAAATAAGGTGATTTTCACGATAAATCAATTGTAAATATAGAAACTTTTTTTTGTGATGTAAATGTGATTTTCAATATCCTACCTTTCACTAGTCATTACTAAAAAGCAAGATGAGCACTATACACAACACCCTACATCATATGTGATGTTTCAATTTATCGAATTAGCTTCAAAACGGATATATATTTATTGTAATTCATCACTAAATTAACTTTTACGGTGCACTTGAGATCTATAACGTGTTTTTGCACGGGAAAAACTTAATCTTAACCTTATAACTTCGGTTCGAATCCCTCCGATCAAAAAAGTTAGGTTTTTTTTTAATACACCCAATTAATGCCACAAGAGACTTCATAACTTCTGGAAAATATATATTTTCAACCATTTTTAACTATTACAATTGCGATCAATCACGTAACGTACTGTTTTGGATAGGGACTTTACCGAAATCCAAGAACTAGTGATGGGATAATTCGAATTACAAATAATCGATAATCCGATTATTGAAATAATCGCTATCATGCGATTATTCAGATTTAATTTGAATTACGAAATATAACCTGATTTCAGAGAATTGATTACGCGTCGCAAAAAAAATTAAAACATGTAATAACGAATAAGATTTAATATTTTAATAGTAAAGTATATATTTATGTAAATAGAGAGTACAACTTAATTATAAAAAAGGTAATTTTTTACTCACCGGGTCCACTGCCGATTTTATTAAAATTTTGTATACAGGGGTTTTTGGGGCGCTTATTACGAATCTGAAGTCATATTTTGTCGGACTCTGCTAGTTTTTGAGTTATAACGCCCCACTCGAACCTAACCTCACATCTGCACAAACTCCTAAAATTCCTCCTTCTTAACACTGATTACTTTAAAAATTTAAAAAATATAACGTAAACTACAAATCATGTCTAACCATAACCATGTTTACCATAAATGTATTTCCTTCAATCCGGGTCCACACTGTATGTTATTTAAAAATGCCCTGATAGCCCCCCTGGGGAGAAGCGTGTGTCTCTTTTTTTTAATTCCTATTTATCCTACTCTCCTGATCTATTTGGTTATATTACCTTTTGAATAATAGTAAATATACATTCCACAAACATATGTTTGTAATAAAAAAAATTTTGACCTTTACTTTTTTTTATGACACCAATAGAAATATTTAATTATGCACTATAAACTTTCGTGGCCAATACACCAGTTTGTAAGGCCATCAGCCCAAAAAAAAAAAAAAATAACACTGATTACACCCAAAATGGAAAATTTTATGGTAATATACTTCTTATCTTATACGACAAATTTTCTCCCGTTGACGAATTATTAAGGGTATCCCGGACTTTTTTGACAAAAATAATATTTAGTGTTTGTGTTTAGAGTTACATATTCATTCAGAAATCAAGAATTGAAAATTCAAACGATTAAAAAATTAAAATAATTATATAATTCGAATTATCAATTAATCCGATTATTAAAATCATTTATAATTCAATAATTCGATTCTTAAAATAATCCGATTATGCCCATCACTACCAAGAACGACGCCCTGCACCAAGAAAACAGTGTTGCCAACCTTAGAAATTGGCTTTGACAACTCGCGTCTAGAGATACCCCGGCTCAGAGTTTATTAAAGGTTTGTTCCAGCACGTCGAAAAACTTGGGATCGTTTAGTTACGGTTTCAGAACGGTAATTCTGATACATGGCCTAAATTGAAAACTGTTTGGGTTGACTTGCGCATTGAACATCTTGGCACTGGATTTTTGATTTTTAACAGCTGTTTCAGGTTTATTGTTTCATATTTCATCTTCATATGTTTACTGTTATGGTAGGATTATGCAGAAAAGTTAAGTTAATCTAAGTTAACAAAAATTAAGTTATAAATTAAGACATTTGTGTGAAAACATGCCAATCAGTTTAAAAATAACAATAAAATTTAGCATACGTAGGGCAAATCACTGTTAATAGGGTTTTCGTGATTTCTTTTTTATTGGTGCACTCTCTGGCAGCTGTCCGGTAATTTGTTAACTTCTTAAATAAATATTTGTCTAAGAAATATATACTTTTGTTACATTTTTTTATAACGCATGGGAAAGACGAGTTTCTGTAAGCCTATTTTATGATAAGGTTTAAAACATTGAAAAAAGTTAAAAGTTGTTTATCTTTTTTTAAATTAACTTAATTTTAAATTTGTGTGTATAATTAAAACCATTTGCAATACTACGTTTGTATCTATGATTTTATCGGATACAAATTCATCCGATAATAATTATTATCTGCTAAAAATGTCTGGTATAAACGTTTTGGATTCATATTTTAATCCGATGGTGTATTTAAAGTCACTCCACGTTTTTTGTTAAATTGTGCTTTTTTTGGGACATACATAAAATGATAAAATCAAAATTTGAATATTTTCGCTGGCTTAAAAGATACGGAGGAAAATAAGATTGTCAATTTCAGATGACCTAAAAAAGATACAGAAAAATATTATACTTTATACAAAAGTGTTTTTATAATGATTGTTAAATTATCTGCCTTTTTCAGAATAAGTATACGGGGTCAGAAAAAAAATTATCGGAGCTAACTTGATTTTTTAAATGGAACACCCTATATATTTTAATTAAAAAAAATAACTTATTAAATTATCTTTTCAAAAATATAACACACTATGGACAATAGTGGTTTTCCATTGGATTTATTTAAACTACTTTAAACTCAGTAGGCTATAAAACAAAAGCTAATATCCTGGTAACCAAACTATGTTGACATTGTAACTGGAAAGACATTACACAAAATATTTTAACATACAAATATAAGAAAAAATAGCTGGCACAACAAAGTAAATTTAAAAGCTATAAAAACATTGAAACAAAATAAAAGATTCAGATAAGGTAAGAAAAGAAATAACGGAAATCATCGCAACTGTTCAAAAGCCTCTCCGTTGTTTTCAGTGTACTCTTGACATCTTTTTCGAATGGATTTTAATGCATGCATGATGTGTGATGGTTGTATTTCTGCAAAGGCCTCATGACTTCTTTGATCAAGTTGTTGTCGGGTTAAGATGACTTCTTTATAAATTTTATTTTTTAGCGCTCCCCAAAGAAAAAAATCTGGATGTGTTAGATCCGGATATCGTGGTGGCCACATTATAATTCCATGTGTTCCTATCCAACTGTTACTAAAGGAAATATTTAAAAAATCTCTTAGTCGAAGAGCGTTTTGGGTAGGAGTGTCATCTTGTTGATAGTAAATTTCTATTACTTCATTTAAAGGAACATCATCAAGGATATCAAAAAGGTTTGAGTTGAAGTATGTCCAAATATCCATTTGCACTTAATTTTTGTTTCAAAACAGCGATACGCCAGTTTATTTTAATACAAAAAACGACCACCTGTAAACCTGGTGGACCAGAACATGGACGTGGACCTCATCTCCAAGGGTTTTCCTCACACAATCGAAAAAGAACCAAAAATCGTTATGGGGGTTTTTTGGGGCGCTGAATCCGAATTTAACGGCGGAAACGACCCCCCGAACACCTGGTGCACCGTAACTAGGAAGAAATTTTAAAAAATATAAAAAAATATAAGGAAAAATTTTACACCAAAATTTGATTTTAACAAGTAAATAAATTTTTAAATAAAAATTTACAACTTTAAAATGACGATCCTCCAGGTGTTTGAAGGGTTGTTATGGACTTGAAATTTGGATTAAGCGCCCCAAAAACGCCCCTACAATGATTTTTGGGCTGTTTTTGGCGATCTTGTCAGGAAAATTCTCAGGAATGACGTCCACGTCCGGGTTCCGCAGCACCAGGCGTCCGGGGAGGGGTGTTCGCCCATGCCGCATTTGAATTCAGGGACCCAAAAAACCCCCAGGCGCCAAGTTTCTCTCCTTCCCCGCGTGAATTTTGGGAGAGTTCCACGGAGATGACGTTCATCGACGTTCCTGAGCTTCAGGTTGGCTGTGGGTCAATTTAACCATTATAATCGTGATCAGCGACTTTGAAAACCCCCTAAAACCCAATTTAGGTCAGTTCTGACTCTTATTTACAAAGTTATTAAATCTTCCAAAAGCCGTCTTGAAAAAAAGCGTTTTTTAAATGAATTTTTGGCTGCAGCAATGCAATTTGCGGTTTGTATAAGCCACAAAATAGGTAAATTTTTTACAAAAAATTTTTGAAAGCAAATGCAAAAAACCGCATTCCGAACCGTCTTAGTGCAAAAAATTCCGAGGTTGAGTGCATCATTGCCTCGACCTTAACTATTACGGAAATAACCTATAAAAGTGTCGAAAGTGGGACATCCTGTATACGGTCGAATTTTAAGGGTACAAATTTTAATTTTTTGTTGTTATTGGTTTTTGTTTTTAGCTTAATTCTCAATTTGATTTGCAAAATAAAGTAAATAATAAGTACTAAAAGTAGTGAAAAAATCTGCAAAACAAAGTATTTGGTATAGTCTGACAAACTTAACTGTAGCAGCGAAAGGAATTTAAACTATTTCGAACGAATATATATTGTGTGTGTGTGCCAAGTTTAACTACAAGAAAGCAATATACTTACACTATACTATAATTTTTTCTCAAGTTAATTGTATATACTTAATTTTTTTTAATATCTATTTTGTTTTACTAAGGAATATTATGTTATTAGGTAATTATTTTCCAAAGACCTTATTTGATTTTGTCTAAATTGGCAACATCAAACAAAAGGCTTGTCCAGTTGCGAACTAAACGAACCTGGTTGGTGGAGCTTGTCACATGTTTTGTTTCTATGGGGTAAATTTACTTGTGATTGGAAGTGTTTGCGCTCTTTCTGGTTCCTCTCTTGGAATGGAATGAATGAATATTTAAACATTCAGGGGCGGAGGTCGAAGGTTTTATCCTTATTTCTAAGTGTTAAATTTAGCGTTGTGTAATTTTGCTTGTTTTGTTGTGTTTTGTTTTTCTACCTTGTATATACATTTTTTAGTTCTTATTTGATTTTTAAATAGTATTTCAATAGTATTACTATTGTTTTAAAATGAACAAATTTACTTGTGGAAAGACATTACATGGACAAATAAAAGAAGTAATAGCAAATGTTTATAGGTAAGTAATAATCTTATAAAACAGTAATCATGTTTTTTTTTATTGGGTTTAACCATTAAATATACGAAAAAGAAAGCATTATAATATGTAGCGGCAACTAAAGTTGACAAGTCATCTGTTTGCAACATTTTTTACGAAGAGAGTCTTTATTCGTCTTTATACCATTTTTTACGTCAAAAATATTAAAAAAGTATTGTTTTCATTAAGCTGTTAGCAATTAACAAGAAAAGCGGGCAAGTCTCGATGATTAGGCAACCCGCTTGTCACTAGATAAAGACGGAGTAATACGCTTTTATTTTAGAACTAACACTGTTATACACAGAATAAAGCATACAGCTTTTCATAAATTAAATAAAAGCTACTTTTAAATATACTTTTGTCCATTTTATTTTTTTTTATTTTGTTAATAGGGTTTACGATAAAGAAGCCGCAAGCAATTCTTTAAAATTGCCACTTAAACGTAAGCTTGATCGGGTATCTCTTTACACCGGAGTTGCCGTATCAACTGTACGAAAAATTAATAAAGAAGATAAGGAACGGTTGAAAAATAACCCCAATCAAATGTTATCCAGTCCTAAAAAAAAAGAACGGCGTCTTTCTCTTGTCGAGAAGAATAAAAATTTTGATTTTCAAGTGATAAGACCTATGATAAATAGGTTTTTATTTTAAATTGAAAGTTGTCCCGACAAGTAGAAAATTGTTGCAAAAATTGCGAGAAGATTTAAATTTTTCATATTCTAGGGAAACACTTAGGACGTTACTAATATCAAACGGTTTTTTTTTGGCGTAAATTTCAAAATAAAAAATTAATGGAGCGTCCTAATATATTACATTGGAGGTACAAATATATACATGAAATACGAAAATATCGCCAAGAAGGGCGAAATATTATTTATTTGGACGAGACATGGGTAGATAATGATTTAACATTATAGTAATAGTAATGCTTACTTAGTAAGTTTTTATTTTATAAATTTCTTCGTCATTTATCAAAAATTGCAATGATAATACTACAGGGAACGTAGAACGACGTTTCCTCATTTTGGATTATTACCAAAAATTAAAAATACCGCCTATATTAGAGGTAAACAAATAAAAAAAAACGATTAGATGATGACGTTTTTCTGCATTTTTAACTTTCCATTAAATATTTTGTGAAATTGTTACTGATGGTCTTTAAATGCCTTTATTTTTGGTGACGACCATACATTTAAAATATATTTTAAATAAAACATAAATGTATACTGTACACATTATTTTATTTTAAACTTTTGGAAAATCCGCACGCCGCTGTGCTTTTTATGAATGAAGTACGCCATGTTTGGTTTACAACTTCCTTCCCCTTACCGACGCCGCACTGTCACAGATACGGTTGCCAGACTATAGTTGAAAGCCAAGAAAGATCATATGTTTTACGTCAAAATTTCATCGGATCAAAACTGGATTACTATTGGAATTTTTTTCTTCTGGCATAAACAACTGCAAATATAATTTTGTACTAAACGTTTTGGATCAGATAAAACCTACATCTTGATCGACCTTATGAACATAAACAAAACATAGTCAATATTTAAAATATTCCTTCAAAGTTTGAATAACTGCACTTAACCAAAGGTCATTATAGCCTCAAAGTATCGTAGTTAGTAGTATTTTATCACCCAAATCGGGTGCATTTGCTTTCATCCCTCTAACGGGTTTGATGTCGGCGCTATAATTTTAACCCCTGTTAGTGTTTGGGGGATGCTTAACGACTCGGGCATAAATTACCGAAGGGGTCGTCTATACAAGCTTGAAAATGATTTCCTTAATAGAGGGGACCGTATGACAAATTTTATTCAATATTGCATTGATAGAAAGTAAATGGAAGG
The DNA here is from genome assembly GCA_019359885.1 of Listronotus oregonensis. Taxonomy (NCBI): domain Eukaryota; kingdom Metazoa; phylum Arthropoda; class Insecta; order Coleoptera; family Curculionidae; genus Listronotus; species Listronotus oregonensis. The sequence continues at coordinate 17,895 of JAHBCN010014251.1, forward strand.
ACTAAGTTACTTAGACATAGAGGGTACATAAAAAATTTATATTTCATGAAATATACTTCTTGGATTTCCATGGTCTTAATTTATTTATTTGAATTAATTTATTGTAATATAAAACACTATAATTAATTAAACTAAATTTGTTATCATAGTAAGCGCATATTTTTTATTGGCGTTTTATACCCTAATAACGCTTCTGCCAAATACTTTTTTTCATACGAAATTTTACAACATTGATCGACAGAGACGACAGGGGCTAAGTTTCAATATTACAAATCGGAATAAATAAGATATTAACACACTTTTGATTTTTAGTCAGTGGATAAGTGCCACATGTTTATTTAAAAAGTAAAATACTATAATATATTTATGATTGTTTAACAAAAAACCCAAGCAAAAAACGTATTGCATTGGTTTAAATTGTGAGTAACTATGGTTACAACAAAAAAAAAATGTATTGAACTGGATCAAAAAGTCGGTAATCATGATTACTTACGACGAGTTTTTCTCGAACAATAATAAACAGTTTTTAGATCTTTACTCTGTTTTTTTGTGAAATATTTTCTTGTGGTATTTGCGATGGATTTCGACAGTGTGATTATCCTTTACATTTATTATGTTGCACATTTTATTGACAATAAATCGATTCATCTTGAATCGGAATAAAGGACTCGTTGGATTTTCTCTTTTGCTCTGATTGGAATAAATTAAAAACGCAAAAAAAATAATATTGGAACTCGGCAGCCCTAGTATCCTCACATCCTCCATCGCTTGTTAGTCTAAAAACAAATTTAAAAGAAAAGGAAGATATTTTCCGGATTTTTAGATCAAAATAATTTTAATGCAAAGAACCAATTGGTTAAGACAAGATCCCAACTTATGCGGATTGTGCAGGACCATAAGTGTACACTAAAGAATTTTTTAAGGTTAACCAAATTATATTATATATATATATATATATATATATATATATATATATATATATATATATATATATATATATATATATATATATATATATATATATATATATATATATATATATATAGGGTGGTCCACTAACGCGCGTGGTAAATATTATTAACCGTTGAACTTATAACAAAATTTTTTAAAAAATTTTAAAATTTTTTCTGTCTACAATCAAAATTATTTTCTAGTATACAGGGTCCTTCAAAAGGAGTAATATTAAAATTATTTTTTATTAAAGGAAATAAAATTATTTTTTATGTGGCATATGAAGTCTCTGTGGGTTCTGTATTTAACTTTAAATTTGTATGTGGGTCGAATGCAGCGTTGCCAAGCTATGATTTTTTTTTGAAAAGATCAGTTAAAAACATATTTTTTTTAAACTGTTATGTCTCCGCCACTGTTTGTTAATTTTGCTGACAAATTCACATGTAATCTAATGTTGACATCCTTTATGCTAAGCTATATTCAATTTTTTATTTTATTATACAGGGTGTCCAAAATATTTATTCAAACATCTCTGTTTTCAATTATTTTTTAATTAAATTTCTTAAATACAACACCCTGTATATTATTTTGCCGTTGAATAGCTTTAAGTGTTCTCTTTCAGAAAACATTATGTTTGCCTTACCTATCGCACTATCGTTTTGAGATATTAAGGCTTTTCCGTAAATTTACACTTAAAATGGGAAATATTGTAGGCGGCATGGCTCAAGAAATCGAAACAATTGATACTCGTTGGCATGTCAGTCTTAGTAATTATTTATGTAATCTTATGACATTTGGTTACATCTTGTGCATATTTTCTTCCGCTATTAAGACGTATTTGGCAATTGAAATAAAGTATACACAGCAAGAATCAATTAAAATGATTCATATTCTTGGAGAATGTTTTAAGAATTGTCTTCTGGCATCCCGAGTATACAGTGAGAGGTTTCCTGAGAGAAGACATCCAGATGCAAGATCATTCCAACGATTGATGGATAGATTTGACAGAACTGGAACAGTTAAGTACGAAAAGCATGAAAGAATAAAGCCAGTGGTAAACGAAGAAAATGAATTTAACGTGGTCGCATCTGTTGTTGAAGACCCACATAGAAGTACAGCGGACATAAGTGATTTGCTGAACTAAGGTCAAACTTCTGTGAAGAGAATGTTGAGTAAAAAAAAGTTTTATCCATATTGTGTGCAATTGAATCAAGCACTTGAAGGACAAGACTTTGAAAATAGGATAAATTTCTGTATTTGGGGTTTTGCTCGAATTAGAGACGATGTACGATTTTTTAACATTGTATTATTTACCGATGAGGCGACATTCCACAATAATGATCATGTAAACAGGCATAATTTACACTTTTACGCCGATGTTAATCCACATTTTATGAGGACTGTTGACCAGCAACATAGGTAGAGTATAAATGTTTGGGGAGGCATAATTGGAAACCACATAATAGGGCCCCATTTTTTTAATGGATACCTTAATGAAAATATTTTTCAAAATTTTTTAAATGAAGATCTTGATAATCTATTAGAAAATTCACCACTACAACTATTAAGAAGGATGTGGTTCCAGTTAGATGGGGCACCTGCTCATTTCAGTGCTGGAGTACGAAATACTCTGGATGAAAAATTTCCAGGCCGTTGGATCGGAAGAAGAGGACCTGTTCCTTGGCCTCCAAGGTCACCAGATCTGACAAAACTTGATTTTTTCCCAAGGGGATACGTTAAAGAATTGGTCTACAAAACGCCCCCAACTACAGCAGCAAATATGCGAGAAAGAATAAGAGAAGCATTTAATTCAATAACTCCCCTAATGTTACAAAATGTAGATAGATCTTTAACCGACAGATTCAATATGTGTTAACAGAAAAATGGTAGAGTGTTTAAGTATTTAATGAATTAATTGGGTTTATGTAAATTTATTTATGTTACCTTTATTAGTCTTGTGTTTTGAATAATTTTATTTAATGTTAATAAAATGACATAAATTTATTAGACAAAAAGGAGTAGTATTATTATGCCACCGAGTTTTAATTGTTTTGATTTCTTGAGCCATGCTGCCTACGATATTTCCTATTTTGAGTGTACATTTACGGAAAAGCCTTAATATTTCAAAACGATAGTGCGATAGGTAGGGCAAACATAATGTTTTCTGAAAGAGCACACTTAAACATATTCAACGGCAAAATAATATACAGGGTGTTGTATTTAAGAAATTTAATTAAAATAAAATTGAACATAGAGATGTTTGAATAAATATTTTGGACACCCGGTATAAATTAAATCAAAAAGTAAGACAGTTTAGGATAAAGTAGGTCAACATTAGATTACATGTAAATTTGTCAGCGAAATTAACAAACAGTGGCGGAGAAATAACAGTTTAAAAAAGTATGTTTTTGACTGATCTTTTCAAAAAAAATCATAGCTTGGCAACGCTGCATTCGACCCACATACAAATTTAAAGTTGAATACAGAACCCACAGAGGCTTCATTTGCCACATAAAAACATAGGATATTCCATTTAACAAAAATATAATTTTTGATACTACTCTTTTTTGAGGCACCCTGTATACTAGAAAATAATTTTGGATTGTAGCAGAGAAAAATTTTAAAAGTTTTGTTAAGAAAATGTTTGATCGTTTTTACTTTCTAGCATTTTTATTAAGTAAGTGTTACGTATAATAGCGACTACATTTTTTACAAATAACTATTGTCTAACCTAATGCAATAGGTAACATTAAAAGTTTTTAATTAAAAACTAATTAAGTACCGTAACAAGAGTTATGTTCTTTTTTTAACTCGTTTTTTTTGTTTTTCTTTTTTGTTTGAATGACGGGGGGAGGGGGTGCGATCGCCCCATTCGCCCCTCTCTGAATCCGCCCTTGGTTAAAAATAAAATTGTATACAAACCCTGATAAAAAACTACATTGCTGTTTCGATAAACTATATAACCTCTTGACCAGCAATGAAGCATTTTCAGGCTCGGATTGTAATAGGTATACTTATTCCTCCCGAAGGAAAAAAACGGGAACGAAAAAAACAATTTCTAAAAAAAGAGTTTACAAAAATATTTGTCAGGAAACACTACAGAATAAGCAAAAAAATACGTCACACTTAAGAATATAAGTGTAATATAGAAAATTAAATGTGTTTTGTTATGTTTTAAAATGACTTATTGCTTCTTTTTTTCGGTATACAAGCAGTTATAAGGGCGATATTTTTTATTTCCCAAAACAAACACAGCACTCGAGCAAATTAACAAAAAGCAAGCCACAAAACTGTTCCCGAATTGTTCATCTCCCCGGAGTAGGTTTAATCAGAGCTCCCCCGGAGTTCGGCTCAATTGAACGGCGCTTCTTAATGGAAACGAATCGTGGAAGCTCGTGTAGCTTTGCGGGAATTATTATTCGGTTACGACCGCATGGCATGATTTCATTACGACGATATCAGTGCAAAGTGGATAAATTTATTAGATTATTCTAGATATTTAAGGGGCTTTGGAAGGGTATTAGGAAAACACTGCTAAATTAAGATGAATGGTTCGCTTTATCTAATTTAATTTGTCCTTAAATATTGATTTCCAGAAATGGTTTTCTCATTATAATTTATGAGAAATTAGCAAGGAAGTTTAAAGGTGTATGGAAGCCCAATGCTGTAGAACAAAATTGTCCAGGCGTGCAGGGCAAGCGGAATAGTAGGTCAGAGCCGGACTTCCATAATTCTTTGTTACTATCTATAAAGTTGACATCATCAAATGTCAAATTCAAGCATTCACTGTTTTTTTTATTTTTTGCACAAAATTGTTGGTTATTAAACGATACTACCATAGAATATTTAAAATTCTTGTGTAATATTGGATTTTATATCATCTGATATAATATGGAAAGAAGCCTTCCATTTAAAATGGTCGATATTTTTGTGAGGTTTGTATTTTTACCAAAAATCTTTGTAAATAAATAAAAACAAGATTTTTTAAAATAAATTTCAAACATTGTATGATAGTTTCATGTACTTCATCATCAATTTTGTGATAAAAGAAGGGCAAGATAGTGTAAATGAGTTTAATCTAATCCTAAGATTCTGGTTGTACATTAAAAAGTGAAAATTTTTAAACTTCTTTTACAAA
>JAHBCN010014252.1:0-22975 GCA_019359885.1 Listronotus oregonensis
TTTCAACCCCTATAAATTACCTTAAAATTTAATTTAGGCTTAAATTAATATAATGTTATAAAAAATACAAATTTCTATCAATATAAAATAATTTCTATAAATTTTTCATAAGATTATTCTTAAAAAACCTCTAAAAAAGTGTTTCTGGTCCTTTTAGGGGTATTCTCGGGGTTCAAGGGTTTCGAGACTCCTAAATTCGGAATCAGCGACAAGAAAAACGTACCCTGGGAGTAATTTTAAGGCACCTAAAGAGCATTTTCATAAGTTTTTTATAAGATTTTCGTTAAGAAAACCCCGAAAAAGAGCGTGTTTTACATTTTTAGGGGTGATGCCAGAATTTCCGAGCTTCGGGACCCCGAAATTCGGAATCCAGGACCCGCGTTGAGAATGGACCATATAGCTACGCCACTAATCCTCACTGATGATGTGTTGTCAAATATACAGACAGGGGCACCCTACTAGGTATATAGCAATGGACCGGACGAATTTGCAATCGTCCGCTATTTGTGTATGCATTCTTTTTTGTTCAGTAAGAAACAACAAAGTAACACAATTTTCAGTTTGTTGGGAATTATAAATGTTTAAAAATTATTTCGCCTGGCGAATTTAAGGTAATGTGTGTATTTTTAAAAAATCCTTAACATTTAAAACCTAAAATGGATATTTATCAAATTAAGGAAAAAGTTAAAATTGTTCAGTGGTATTATGGGGGTAATTCTTTACAGCGGGTAAAAATATATTTGCTGAGAATTATCCTAAAGCGAAAGAAATTAATTTGTTGGCATTAACTAATGAAAATCCAACTTTGTCAATACGTGCGCTTGCAGATGGGGTTGATTTAAGTACAAGAACGGTGATAAGAATATTAAAAAAAAAATAAGTATCGTTCATACAAGGTTCAAAATACCCAAGAAATTTATCCTGAGGACAATATCAGGAGAATGGAGTTTTGTGAAAACATGATAAATAAGGCAAATGAAAATGAAGATTTTATTCGAAACATTGTCTTTACTGATGAGTCCACATTTCCACTCCATGGTAGGCATAATCCCACTCACACCCGTTATTGGTCTCAGGAAAATTTACATAGGTATTTTGAACTTAGAACTCAGCGTCCTCAAAAGGTAAATGTCTGGTGCGGTATTTATGGGGAACATGTTATTGGGCCATACTTTATTGATGGTAACTTAACTGGTCAAAAATATTTGGATCTTTTGCAACAGCAAATAGTTCCAGAAATTAGACGATTGGCAGGTCCTCGATTTAATGAAGTGTGGTTTCAACAAGATGGCTATCCAGCACATAATACACGTTTGGTTTTGGATTATTTGAATAATACTTTTCCAAACCGTCTTATTGCTGGATTGAAAGCTACAATACCGTGGCCCGCTCGCTCTCCTGATCTGGCTCCTAACGATTATTTTCTTTGGGGTTATGCACAATCCTAAATTTATGGTTTTCGGGATGATCGCGGTATGAATCTTGATGAGTTGCGTGTAAAAATTCGCAATGTTTTTCAAACAATTACACCTGTGATGTTAAACAATGTTCGAAGTTTTTATGATCGCCTAGGACATTGGTTAGCGGAAGGCGGTGGATTGTTTGAATACTTGCTTCATTAATTAATTTATTTAATTTTTTTTTGTTTTTACTTAATTTTTTTATGCAAAATTATTTTTTTAGTTTTTAGTTGGGATTTTTTAGAATAACCTGTTTTCTTTCCTTAGAATCGAAACAATAATTTTATTATTGTTTTGATTCAAAAAAAACTCTGATAAGCAATAGCGAATTTTATCTCCTACATGCGTAAATAATTATAAGAAACATGAACTACGGCAGTACATCCTAACCCGTCCGTGGTTACAAAGTTACTGAGGATTGAACGAAAGCGCGCCGGATGGTCGCGCGAACCTCGGCTGCAGTGCTTAGAGGGTAATCGCAAATTCGTCCGGTCATTGCTATAAACCTAGTAGGGTGCCCCTATCTGTATATGTAGTATTTCCAACATGGTATACTACTGCACTAGATTGATTGACTGACATAGGCAAACAGAGTAATGAAGTTAATCTGTTTTAGGGTGTGTTAGCCAAAGGTTGTAAAACTAGGTATTTTAAGAAAAGGTAGATTTTAGTGTTCGACATATTAGTTAAGACCCTAGTAACTAAGAATGGATGAATATAAAAAATGTTGAACTAAATGCTTAAGATTGATTTAAATAAATCCTTTTTAATGATTACACTTAGCAACATCGAGAAGGCCAATCATAAACACCCAAACGAAAAATTGTATGGCACAAAAAATTACATTAAAAGAATAACTGCCAAATCAAATTTATTGACTATAAAATAAATTATTATTTAAAACAACGAGGCTTTTAAAAAGAATGAGTGACTAAAGAAAAAAGCAAAAGGTTTTTTTGCTAAATTATCTTTAATAAAAAAGATACCATTTTTAAAAGAAAATGTTATAAGGAAATTAACAAGGGAATTCTAATAATGAGAAAAGTTATTTTATTAAAATTTACCTCTTGCTGTTATTTATTAATTATTTTTCGCCCTTATAATCTTGTAGCTATAAATTAAAAAAATATATTACTTACTTATACTTGACGTTTTTTTATAAAGATATAATTTTTAGGATGTACATTTTTCGTAAATGCCTTAGAGCCGATGATAAAAACTTAAGTTTTAAATAAACCTCCTGATTGAAGTTTTCTTTTAAATCTAATAAAACGATTTAGCTTTTTTCGACAAAATAACTTTAAAAAATAACTGCGTACAGGATGACCAATAATATGGAACACAAGATATCCCACACCCACAACATTCAAAACTTCTTAAAAAGGCAACTATTACAAAAAATTGTTTTTTTTGCTATTAAATATTAAAATATATAATGTTACAAATACCAAATAACAATATTCTAGAAATAATTAAATAACTAAATATCTATTAAAAATTAAAAACTTCATCAAGTCCTAGGTCTTCCTGGATTGTACCTAGTACCGATGCTGAATTACCCCGTTGCACAGCTAAACCAATTCTTTAGATAACGAAACTTCGAGATTTTTTGCATGGTTTTTTTAAATTTCATTTATAAAACCCTTAGCGTCATCACCCAAAGGACCAAAAGTTTTAACAGCAAAAGGAATGAAGATAAAGCAGTCTTCAAGCTCTTTCAACCGTAAACATAGTAACGAAGGGCCAATTAACTTTGCTAAAATAAGTTAATTATTTGAATATTGATAATCAAACGTATTTGATAAATATAAAAGACACGATTTTGTGTGAAATTAAAACAAATTTGAAAAAAATATATATATTTCACGGGGCAGAGAAGCAGTAGTAGATTTAATGCCATGGCATTAAAGATTGCAAATTCTTCTTTGACAAATTTGTTAATCATCATATAATAACTTTTTTTATCTTGGGACAGTCCACGAAGGCTGATGCCTAAGTACTAACGTACCGAACTACTGATTACCCTAAGGTTTTAATCAACATTATTTGACCATATTAGTGTTATTAGAAAGATTGTAATTACTATAATTATTAAGCTACAAGTAATTTTAATTAAACCCATTGTTTAACTTCAGTACGTTGTTTTTTTCGTTTAATCGAGACTTAGTAAGTGTAATATGGTTTTTTATTTATTATTTTAAAATTAGTTTAGTTGTCGCATTAAATGTTAAGCAGTAATTAAGTGTTTTTTCAATATTTGTGTAGTTTGTAAAATTTTAAATTATTTTTAATTTGTTATGTCTTACAGCTTTTTGTAGTAATTAAAAAGACTATTTTCTTAAAGTTTCACCCATCTTGAGGTGCTTTATCAATAGCTAACTTTATTTTGCCATATCCTTTAAACAATTTAAAAAGTAATTAAATAACCAAAATATAATAATTTGTCGCATTATACATCAGTAAGGTTAAAACTTGAAAACAAATACAATTAAAGACACTAGATGATATGCATCCAGTTTAAAAATTCCAAAATTTTAAAATTTTTGACATACAAACTTGCAGAACGGATATTATATATTTGATGAATAAAGTGTAAAGTAGACATGGTAGTAGGAGAGCTGATGAACAATTTTAAGTAGGTTCTTAAGGCAATTTAAAAAATTGTGTATTTGTCGTTGAAGGATTCCTAAACATAATAGTGAAGGTTAGGCAGAAGGATAGCGGCCCCGTACCAGCCCTTGATTTTTTTTAAATTTAAGGGTTGGCGGGAGGTAACCTTCAGCCAGACCTTGACTTTTATGTTTAGTGGTCCTTCAAGGACAATTACACAAATTTTCAAAGTGCATCAGGAACATACTCAAATTTGTTCACCAGCTCTCGGACTATGGTATTTTTTATTTTTTAGGTGCTTTGACAATTTTTTTATTAGTTTTAATCTATTTATTAGTACTTTTAGGGTGGATAGAAGTTGTGATTTTCTTTTAAATTCTTATGTCATAGCTAAACTTACATCGGGGACAAACTATTTTATTTATGATGGCGTGGACTTAAGCCTCGACTTAAGCATTATTTATCTCACGATTGTGATCTGATTTTTATGTCTTTTTTAATCGCTTGTTAAGTTTTGATTACTAGTTTGTAATAATTCTTGTGAAAGTCTAAGATTATTGTGTTTTTGAACGAAAATTCATGCTTTGTTGTGTGTCCGTGCTTGTGTATGGGATCTGATCTGAAAGTTTCAGAGGATAGTAATAACACAGAAACTAGACCTCAGTAGGTCCTTTGTGCTTCTTCTTGTAGGCGGGAGGTTTACTGTGTCGTCCAACCTATTACTTGGAAATAGTTAACGACGTCTTTATGTGTACTTGTGTATAGAAATAGATGAATTTTTGGTATATTGCCATGTCAATATATTTACTTGAACAATTTAGGCATGGAATTAAATATATAACATTGGACCTTTTTTATTTATCTTCTGCAAGTGTCATTATTAATTTTAGAGGGGTATGTTCTAAATGTTTTTTTCAGATATTATAAAAACCTATAATTTGCGCCAGGCTAAAATTAATTAGGTCAATTTTTTTATAAAGAAACCGTTAAAACTGGCCATTTTTTAAATGACCATTACTAAAAATCAGCGGAGCGCGAAAAAATAGCAATATTGATAATAATAAGAAATAATGGTGCATTTACTTTTTTTTATTATTATTATTTTTTCTTTTAATTTAAATCCATGCGTCGCAGCTTATTTTAAATCGTAACATTAAAGGCGCTTTAGTAATCGAAAAGCCAGAAACACAGTCTACTAATATATGCATTAGTTTGGAAGCTTCTTGACGAGATTGGTGTTGATGAATACTCCAATGATAGTAGTTTTGACGGGAGATCAATTAATATCTCTGAAATTGAAGTACCTATCAGCTTCAGATTTATTAATTGATATGTGTTCCAATGAAACTAAATTTTCAGATAAATGCCACATAGATAAAAAATTCAAAAATAAATAAAATTATGTTTAATATAATTAACACTGTGCCTTTAATTTGTATGTATTTATTATTGTACAAACTACATCTCTGTATATTAATATTTATATCAAATGTAATATTCTGTAAATATTGAAAACGATTTGAATTATATTTTATTTTCTTTTATTATAGGTATTGTATTTACATGTTAATAACATGATTTAAAAAAATGAATATATTACTCTAATTTTAAAGATAATTTAATGCTGCTTTAAAAGGTCAGATTGTATAATGTTCAGTTAAAGTTTAAGATATTGGAATTATGAGAAAAATTGATGATCATTTTTAAAAACTTAATGCGCCATTATTCATAACTTTTTGCGCTACCCCAGATTTAAAAAAGAGCTTGATCCGATAAAAATTTGCAGAGATATAGCTATTTCTTTTGCACTCCGCTGATTTGAACTCCCGATTTCAGTTTATGACTCGGCATGTCAGTCCGAGAGCGTCTATCCCCACCACTACCTCCCCCGCGCCGTTCAAAAGTATAAATCACTTTAAACACATCTTTTAGCATTAAAAAAGAAATATTACAACTTTTTATTAAGTGTTATATCAAGTTCAAGTATTATGAGTATACTAACAAATGCCATCCAAATTAATTCTTAATTATTATAAACAGTTGATATATTAATTTTAAAAAATTGCTTACTCGGGTTATACTGGTTGTAGAAACTTTTTTTTTTAAAATATTTGTTTTGAAGTCAGCTTTTCATATTTCTAAGTTAAAAATTCGTAACTTGTGTAGGGGGCGCTCCAGCTAAAATTGTTTATTAACAAGAAGTACTTTTTTAAGGCTCAAAACAAAGAACGGAATGTTAATTTTTTTATCCAAATTAATAAAATATAAGTCTACAAAAAGCAAAAGACAGTTTGTAGGACCTACAATATTTATAAACAAAAAAGAAATAGCCCAATAGATTAGGGCTCTAAAATCATTCAAACTCAATTATCTTAGCAACAAATTATCCGATCATGCTTTAGAACCTCTTATTCAATTCAGAATTAAAAAACCGATTTTTTGCAATGACAGAAATGGATGAAAACATATTTTTGCAATAATAATCCACATTTGAAAAAATGGCTATTTTTAACGGTTTTTTTTTTCATAAACAAATTGGCCAAACTAACCACAACTAACCACAACTTCTTACACCTTCCAACCGGTTACAAATTAACGTCATAAACAGACCTTTTTTTGCCTACAGACTGGACTATTGTATGCGTGTATATAAACAATAATACAATATGTAAATAACTGATCTTAACATAAGTAATCGCAAGAAAAAAATATATTTTTTTTATAAAATAGGTAAATCCGAGAATAGATCACGCAACAAGAGTTTATATCATATAAATTGCGTAGGTAATGTAATAAATTAATGGGTATGATTTTTTTTCTTCTTCATAGTGCATGTAAATAAAGGCTTGTTTTAAAAAGTTTTTTTACTATTAATATATTTTTTTGTCCTTAGCGTAGGTTCATGCCAGATTATATTGTATCCTTACAAGGACCATACATTTTTTCCTACGTGACAATTTTAACAGTACGTGATGACATTCTTCTTCTAACTGATGCGTCTTTTGGTACCAGATTTAATAATTTTAATAGCATTCTCCGGTGTCTGGTATTCTCTTTAAAAAATTTACGTAAAAATGGTTAACTTATAATACTTTAATTAGTGTTAAAAGAGGAAATAGCATAATGTAGCGACCTTACCTTAGTTTTTTGACCTCACCCAATGTCATTTAAGCCTTCAAGCCATCCGAGCTGTCTCTGGGACTTACAAAAAAGGCAAGCACGTGGATTAAAGGGAATTTAAAATTGTATATGAAGAGTTCAGTGGCGGGTATGAATTTTTGCTATTTTTTCTACTTAGAGTTTTGGGGTCCATTATTGCGGTAATTAATGATGATCCTTTATTTTTTAAATTTTTATTCGTTATTTGTAAAAAAAAATATTTGGTTTAATTTCGCACAAGGATTTCAGGGTTTAATTATATTAAATTATTTGCATAACAGCTTACATACAAGGTGCTAATTTTTTTTTTCCATTTATTACCTACATTTTTAAAATTGCCTTAGATATTGCACTCATTTAATTAAAAAATTACAGTTAAAAATATATTGTTTGACCTAAAAAAATTGTGATTTAACCTGTTAAAAAAAATTCAGGCCACATTTTTCAAAACTTAACATTACTAATTACTCAGGGCCGAGTTTAACTTTTTGCCGCTCATAGGCTAATATATTTTGAGTGCCGCCCTAATATGTCAATATATTTTGAATATCAAAACGAAAAATTTAGCATTAAAGAATGTTAACTTCACTAGTAATTCTTAAAAAAGTTTAATAAATAAATTTAACAAAAGTAAATCATACAGAAAATTAAATTACAATTCCTAAAAACAAACAAATTTCATAATTTAAAAACAAAATATAAATTAAAATGGTAAAATAAATAAGTATTTTTTTAAACTATGTATTATTTAAATATAGGCAAAACCCAATACTAACATTTTTCTTCAAACCTTTTTTCTGAAAATCATTAATTATATCATTGAAATTTACGATTACATTTTTTTAAAAATTAATCGTAAATTTGCCGCCCCAATATTTAACAAAAAAAAGTTTTCATTCTTATCATACAACTACCGATAACCATTGAATTTTTTAATTCAAGGGATGGTAGGGGCCGTTACACTTTAGTCAGATCTTGACATTTATGTTTAGGGGTCGTTTTGAACAATTACACAAATTTTTAAAGTGCCTTCAAAAATTTGAGTAATTGCCCTTGAAGGACCCCTAAACATAAAAGTCAAGGTCTGGCTGAAGGGTAGCTGCCCCCTACCAACCCTTGAATTTTTTTATTCAAGGGTTGGTAGGGGGCGCTACCTTTCAACCCGACCTTTTGGGATTGGTTGGTTTGAAGTGAGTGGACTTTTTACGCCCTTCACCGCGACCGCTCGGTCTATTGAGGCTCACACCTTTTTATGTTTCTCCCAACAGGATCAGACTTCCAACGAATTAAATATTAGATTGGGAGAGAGTTCTTATATCTCCTCTTACTTGGGTCGCTACCGGACACGAGCACAATATGTGTTCCGGTGTCCCTGTCTCCTGGAAAGTATGACGAGGAGACGATTAGATCCGCCATGCCCTCCTCTCCTGGTTTAGTGACGTGGGTAGCTACCAGGTCTTGTTACAGAAACCAGATGTTTCCTTCTGAGGCCGTTTCTCCGGCCTTTCCCTATGAAAACGGTTCTATCCGTTTTCTGTGTAAAGCCAGGGAACCCTTTTCCCTACAAAGGCGGATCCCTTCCTAAGCACCTGTTTGTTCGTGATGGATTAGCCCTCGGATTAGCCCCTCCCCGTGAAATAGGCGCCTGTGACTTTAGGGGCACCTTTGAGGCGGATTCACCCGTTTCGGTCGGAGCACCTTTGTCTGCTTGTGACCTTGGGTGGCACCTCTCGAAACAGATTTTTCCGTTTCGGTCAGCGCACCTTTGTCACTTTTTTCCTATGAGAGCCGTTCTGTCCGCTTTCTGTTTGGAGCTAGGGAAGTAATAGTCCACCACGGCAGAGCCCCGCATTACCGCAGTAAGGCTAGATACTCTGAGAGGTCGCCCTGTATTTCAGAGGCACCTTTGGAGACACCTGTTTAAGGCACAGGATGTCATTCACTCATCAGCATGGTATGCTAACACCTTGAGTTAAGCCTTGTGCCTGTCTTAGCTTCGGATCCCGTTCCATACGGTGGCAACAAGAGTTGCCGATAACCAACAACTCTAGCGCATGTTCCAAAAGATCTTACTGGGACCAACCACGACAACAACGTGCGAACACAGCGGTTAGGAGCCAGACCTTGACCTTTGTGTTTAAGGGTTCCTCAAAGACACCTACACAAATTTTTAAAGTGCCTCAAGAACCAACTTAAAATTATTCATCATCTCTCGCACTAAAAGTAGTAATACTAAATTGTATATGGTCATAGAAAAAACTTTTATTTTGATACATTGTAAAAACACTAAATAAAAATAAGCTTTAGTTAAATTAATAGTTAATTAATAACACAGCCCCACAAAAAAGAGTTGAAAGTCCGAAAGACTTGATCATGGTATTTGGTCGATATTTGACCTTAAAATGCAGTTGACCCTAACCTGATAGGGTCAAACTAACCCCGGATTCGGATTCAGCGCCCCGAAAAACATAAAGTCTTTCGGACCTTTAACTTTTTTTTGTAGGGCTGTGTAATAAATGAAGAATTTTAAAAAGAAATCAGTTACAGCAATTTTTTTTTCTTATTTTTATTGTACCCTGGATTATACCTAGGCCACTGGGTAATTTAGCAATTTAAAATAAATTTACGTGTAATATCTGAAACAATTTTTAACATTTCTAGTAACAAGCAATAAAACAATAAATATGTTCGTTGCCTGTAGTATTGCTCAAGCTCTCCATTTTTTTTGCATTTAGTTCCTAAACGAATTTTTGCTTTATTGCTCTTTAGGAAGCATTAAGTAAGACAAAAGTTATGCCCCAAGTTATGGCAAAAAAAAATTTAAATAAATATGGCATTTTTACATCCAATCCCGTGTCCTTTGCCCTTAATTTTCTTTTCTAGACACACCAGTCTAATATAAAAAAAAACGTTAACTCTAGAATAAAGAAAGTTATTACATATTTATGAATATAATAAACTTTTTGTATATTATATTATTTATATATTCATATATATATATATATATATATATATATATATATATATATATATATATATATATATATATATATATATATATATATATATATATATATATATATATTATATATATATATATAATATATATATATATTATATATTTTATAAAATATATTTTTATTTTATATATATATAATATATATATATATATATATATATATATATATATTTATTTATTTATATTTCTTAAATTATCATTATAATGTATAAATTATGTTGTAATTTCATGGGTATAGGTTTTTGTGGTGATCAAAACGACTATTTACTTAACGTATCGCCCATCGTGGTGGGCTTTATCAAAAGATGACTTTATTTTATCATATCCTAAAAATAATTGAAATGTTTTTAAAATACATAAAACGGGGAAAAATTGGCTATATACAATAATTATGGTTAAAAATTGAGAAAAAACAATACAGTTGAGAATAAAATTTAACATTACATATATTTTAACAGTTTTACGGTTTAAAATTTTATTTTGTACATACCTTCAGAATCGAGTAACACATATTTACTAACTGAATGACGTACTGAAACTGTTTAACCTTTCAAGCACTTAACATACCACCCATTAGAGGCCCTTAGGTTAGATAAAAGTTGTTATGGGTTTGTTTTTATTTTTAATTTTTAAACATTTTTTTGGCATGGTCAATCAAGCATCTGAGATAGTGTTTAAAAATTAAAAATAAAAAACAAACCCATAACAACTTTTATCTAACCTAAGGACCCTTAATGGGTGGTATGTTAAGTGCTTGAAAGGTTAAACAGTTTCAGTACGTCGGTTAGTAAATATGTGTTACTCGATTCTGAAGGTATGTACAAAATAAAATTTTAAACCGTAAAACTGTTAAAATATATGTAATTTTAAATTTTATTCTTAACTTTGTTTTTTTCTAAATTTTTAACCTTAATTATAATTATATCAAGAAGCTTTTAAACCTATAATTATTTATAGATTAAGATTTTTTTATTTATGTGAAATCAAAAAAAGGGCATTTCAAAAAATAAAAAAATACCTACCTTTATTTTATAGAATGGCCTAAAAACCTATTTATATGGGTAGACAGTATCATTTACTATTGTTTAATTTTTACAAGGACCTATAAGTGAACTCTTTATTAGTTAAATGCGAGGTTAAATGACGAAAAAAGTTAGGGTCAAAGTTAAAGTTAATAAGATGTACATAATTTGCTTATTTTAGATTTTTACCTGCCTCGCTGTAAGAGCAGTATTATAATCGCATCTTAAGGTTTTTGCAGTTCTTTAACAATTATTTTATTTCTTTTTATAATTTAAATGGGCTTACTTAATGGGTGATTTAATGTCTGATGTATAAGGGTTGAAAATAAGGGCACAAAAGAGGTTAAAGAAGAGAATTTAAATATTTTAAGGTAGATTTTCTTTTAAATGTCGCGGAATTGTAAAGTCATCTCGCACCCCCTTCTTAAATAACACAAATTAAAAAAGGTTAATTAAGAGTAGAACCAAAGAAAAAAATGTATTTTTAATTACAAGTTAAAAATAATATTTTTAACTGGTAGTTTAATAGTTTTACTAATAGACCAGAGCCGATAATGTTAAATAAAAAATAATAGTAGGATGAAACCCATTGAAAAAAAAGAAAATTTAACAAAAATAAAAGAAAAAATAATTTACTGACGATCTAGGGTCGAGAAGTGAAAGGAGTGAGTTTTTGAGGGTAAAAAACAGTTTATCTCGATTTGCGACAAAACTGCATGTCTTATGGAAAAAAATTAAATAGAAAAGTTGTAGGTAATAAAAAGGTCCACAACTTTTGTCTTTACACTTTTTTACATAACCTCAAAATGTATGTGAAAAATTCAAATAACCAAGTTTTTGGTTTTTATTTTTATCTTTTACAAAAAAAAATCACGAAAGGTGGTGAAAACTTATCTTTTTATGTCACAAATACACAGTAAATTTTTTGATTTAAAATATTTCTTTTTTTACCTTATTTTGACTTAATATCGAAAAAGCACTCTAATTTTTAATCCAAAATTCTCGTGTCAAAATATCTGTTTTTTTTTTTAATTCGGTAAGCTTTTTGTTCGTTGAAATATCTACTTTCTAATGTTGTAAAAAAATATACATTACAATGATAAATGTTCTCAGAAAATGCTAAGAAACGAAAAAACTAGAATCCGAAAATTTCTTTTTTAAACATTATGTTCAATTGGTTGTTAGGTATAGTAGTATATTTCGATTGATAATTTTTTGTTTATCAATGTAACATGAAATTTTACGTTTTTTGAATAATTAAAGTGTAAATTTTAAACTCGATTTTAATAAATAGCTTAAGATTTTATGTACATAATGATTAAAAAACATCGGATTCGAGTTTCAGAAAGTAGATATTTTAACAAACATAAAGCCCACCGACTTTTATAAAAAAAACAGATATTTTGACACGAGAATTTTCGATTAAAAATTAGGGTGCTTTTTCGATATTAAGTCAAAATAAGGTAAAAAAAATAATATTTTAAATCAAAAAAATTACTGTGTGTTTGGGACATAAAAGGTAAGTTTTTACCAAATTTTGTAAAAAAAAAGATTTTCTTTTTGTAAAAGATAGAAATAAAAACCAAAAACTTGGTTATTTGAATTTTTTACATAAATTTTAAGGTTATGTGAAAAAAGTGTAAATACAAAAGTTATAGATCTTTTTATTACCTACAACTTTGCTATTTAACTTTTTTCCATAGAACTTGTAGTTTTGCCGGAAATCGAGATAAACCGTTTTTTACCCTTAAAAACTCCCCCTCCACTTCCGGACCTCAGATCGCCCGTAAATTATTTTTCCTTTCATTTCTGTTATATTCCTTTTCCAATGGGTTTTTACCCACTATTTTTTTTTTCATTTTTTACCATTTTTAAAGTCTCAGGCTTACTTTTTATCAAACAAATTTTAGAGTAAATTTTTGTCTTTATGTAAATGTTTAAAATAAGTTAAATTTGGTTTTATGCTGAAATAAGAGAAGAACATAGATTGTTAATTTTAATATTATTAGGTTTAAGTGATATTACTTAAACAAAATACATAATTAATTTTAAACTAAAATTAATAGGGTATTTAAAAAAAAAAATGATGAAATTAAATGTGTAACATTTTTAAAAGTGTTAAAAAAACTTCAAATTTTCAAATATAAAAACATTTATGAGACCTTAATTACACCTCCAAATAAAAAAATATGATAGGAAGTAATACTAGCTACTTTAAGGGTTTGCCTAAAAAAAATTCACCAGTGAATAAAAAAAATAAAATCTGAGATTTTTGAAAAGAAAGTGAGATACTCTCTTAATACCCTAGTTTTATTTAAAATGGAAAGAACGTTATTTATAATTGTTTCGGATTAAAATTGAATTTGACCTTGTATGACATCTACATAAATATTTTAAAGAAGTAAAGTAAAGAAAAAATGACCAAATTCTTGGTCCTTTTTTCAAATTTATGATTTGGGTCAGATTTTATCTTCAAATTTTTATATAGCGGGAAAGTCTAGGAAAAGATTTTTTTTTATTTATTAATAATATAATTTTTAATGCTGGATTTTTTAAAATAACCAGTAACTAAAAATAAATGTATTATAAGGAGTTTTAATGATCCGTAGGCCACTCATTTTAGGTGGTTGCAGCTACTGCGAATATTTAATAATTGACGTACTGATTTGACAGGCGTATATTAATTTTTGCACAATAGTAAAACTTATTAATCTTACCTTTTATAAGTAAAACTCACAAAGAATTCGATGTTTTTAAAAATATTTACTTCTTACGTCGGTAGTACAAGAAAGTATCAATTAAAAAATAGTTGTTTTTTTTTATTTTCCCACAGGACACCAATTTTATTCTACACTTGAAAAAGTCAGATAGATTTTAAGAACAACACTGTTTTATTTACACACAATTTATTACCAAAATTTTACGCAAAAAAATTAAAGAAGATGTCCCAAGATTTAAAACTAGCAAACTTCCCACTTAGCCCAGTCTCGTGTAAACTATTCCTATAATTCTTAGTTTGTGCCGTACAAAGTACTTTACTCGTAATTTGCTGAAAAAAAAGCAATTTTTCGAATGCGTACTTATAACTCCGTCAGCGTCACTCGAAAATTTAGCGCGCAAACCTCGTAAGAAGCTTTCTCGTCGGATTATCAGTGCGGCGCTAAAAGCTGCCGACGTGCGACTGAAAACACTGTCCGAAGATTGGATTCCGCGAGAAGTGCGCTTTTGCGTTGGCGAATTGGCGGCCGTTTGACGATGTTTTTCCTTAGTTTTTTGTCCTTTTTGGACAAGGATTAAGTAGAACTTCCGCATGAAGACTTATTCGGTAAATGCATGTCATATTTTTTTAGGCAATTTAACTTAGGATAAATGCCACACGATTAGGGTACCCATACTTCGTTTTCTTAAACGGTACATAGTATTTAATGAGTTCTGGAACGTTTTAACCATTTTTGTAAAGGACCGTGTAATTGACTTAAAATTGTATTTTGCTGATTTTGTTTATTAAATGATGTACAAAATCAACCAAACCTTAAAAAGAAAAGAATAAGCTTCCTTTGCTCTCGGTGTTTATTTATTAGATAAAAATTATTTATACAGTTTTTAATATTAACACGCTTATACATAGGCGTGCGCAGAGTGGGTGCCGTATTTAAAATATGAAAATTATTCATCGAAGTGTGTAAGCTTTCACGGCCGATTTTAACTACATTATATGGGTTTTCCGGGCTTCTTTGCCGTGGTCTCTTGATATTTCTACCTGACGTTTCGTCTACTACTGCGGCAGACATTATCAAAGGTGGGTCCGAGGTCGAAGAACTCTTCCTGACGAAATAGTCAACAGTCAACCGTGAGCCGTCAGGAAGAGTTCTTCGACCTCGGACCCCCTTTGATAATGTCTGCCGCAGTAGTAGACGAAACGTCAGGTAGAAATACCAAGAGACCACGGCAAGAAGCCCGGAAAACCCATATAATGTAATGAAAATTATTATTTGATAAGGTTCGATTTAAAAACTACAATCCTTAGATACAAATGTATAAAATGTATCGTATTCAGTTTTATTCACTTCATTATTGTTATTATTATTATTATTATTATTTACAAAGATCCGACATGATGTATCCTATGGCTCCGACCCCATAGGGCGTCATGCGAAAGGCCATTCGTATCGAAGACCACTCCTCGCGTCCGCTTGGTCAGTGATCTTCGGCCAAATTCATTTGCCTCAGTAAACGAAGGGACCCAAGGACAACAGATTTCTGCATTTTCATCACCAGTTGTTCGGATGAATGTTGGCATGCGGGAATACACTTCAGCTCCCCCAACACATTTTCCTTCATGCCTCCCAAAACGCCGACAATCAGGACAACCAATCGCACGTTATACTCCGGATAGAGCCTCCGAAGTTCGCCAAGAAGATCCTGATATTTGGCTCGTTTCTCCCGTTCCTTTATATCAATGTTAGTTTCCGCTGGGGTGGAGAACTCAATTACATATATGGAATTATTGCTTTTATCAAGAAGAACGATATCAGGTTTATTGGCGCGAACTTGATGCGTAGTTGAAAATGCATAATTTCAATATATGCGACAGTTGTCATTTTCCACTACTGCCTCGATATCGCCGGGAACAAATGGCAGAATTGCTGTTTCATCGATGCCGTAATAATGTCTGAGGTGATAATAAAGTACCCAAAGCCCATCGTTATGTCGGTGGATGTAATTACTAACAGCATGCACTGGACAAGCTGACAATAAGTGCATAAGTGTTTCGGGTTGCTATCGACAGGCTCGACAAGCAGTATCAGGAATGTTAGAAAACTGACTTCGGTATTCCAATGTGTTTATCACCCCATCCTGGCATGCTAGTAGAAAACCTTCGGTCTCAGACTTGAGCTTAGCAGATTTTAAAAACCCAAACGTGAGGTTTCGAGATAGATTAAGTCTTTCTATGTTTCGGTAAAATACTCCGTGTTGCGGCTTATTAATGTGATCTTCTAAGAGCATCTGCTGTTCTGCTCTTTTAACTGCAATTCTTACGGCTTTAGTCTCAAGTCTTGTAAGTGATTGGTCGTCGTTTGGATCTATTGCAAATCTGAGACCGAATTTCTCCGATGCTCGCTCCGCTGCCTTAAATAGAAACGCTCCAGCATTAGCTATTTCGTGTGCTCTTACGAGCTGCATCAGTGGATCAGTACTATTGGCAACTTGACAAGCAAGACTTAAAACCAGTCGATCATGCATACACTCCAAGCTTAAAAAGCCACGACCTCCCTGGTGGCGTGGGAGGTAAATACGCATGCCTCATTTTTCGTGTGCTGACGTCCAGCTCGCGTAGATCCTCTCGCGTCCACTTAAACACTCCAAAAGAGTAAAGCAATACAGGAACTGCTAGCATGTTAGTAGCAAGAACCTTATTTATTCCAGATAATTCGGATTCTCAAATTATCCATAAACGTCGCCTGTAATTGTTTCTAAGCTCGGTCTTTACAGCTCTTAACATCTTGAGTCCGGTTTTGGTCGATTCCTAAATATCGATAATTCTCGTTTGCTGGTCAGCTTCTAAATCGTTCCTGTACCGGCCCTTATTTAGCTTAAGCTTTGCACACTTGTCGAGGCCGAACTCCATTCCAACATCTCTGGTATATTCGTGAACCACTTTAAAAGACTGCTGTATTATGCTGCTGTTATTATTATTATTATTATTGTTATTATTATTATTTTGGCACCCACACCAGCTTTACCCTGCGCACGCCTATGCGCTTATATTAGCTTCACTTGTATGTTACGGAATCTTTCAACTTAATTTTTACACTCGCGTCTAGAGATACCCCGTGATCACGAGCTTCTTGACAGTGTTGACCAAGGAACTTTAAAGGTGTATGGAAGCCCATGCTATGGCCCATTCAATCAAAAAATGTCCAGCCCAGTATGAAAATAACTGTCAGAGTTGGCCCCGCCGATTCTGAGCAATAACAAAATTCCACGAAATAATTTAATGTGTTCCCTACTTACACACTGATAAATCAGTATGTAGTTAGGCAACACATTATACTTTTATGAGAGCCGTAATGGTCTTAGGTTGTCTAAGGTTTTTGGTGCAAGGGCGCGCGCGGCGCGTATGAAATTATATCCGCGCTGTATCGTCAACTGTCGTCGTCTCATCATTCGTCATTTTCGTTGTGGTTTGTGCCCTTTGCGTCGATTGTTTTGCTTTGTGTGAGTACCTATATTTTGTGGTTGCAGAAGTTTTTTGGATTGATAAAAACCTTCTTATTTTAGTGATTAGTGTTTATTAAATTGTGACTATAATTTTGTGTTTATTGTTTGTTACTTATAATATCGTAACAAAATGATTAGAGGTTGTATGGTTTTATCTTGCAAATCCAAGGGTAACATACCCGGCATTTTTTACTTTCGGTCAGAGTCGTATCTAGGTATGGCCGCGCCCTTGGCGGGGCTTAATATTTGCACCTCCTTCCCACACAGGAGATTTGGGGAGTATGGAATACCTCCAACGAAAATGATGATTCCGGGGGTTATTTCCCGAAAATTTTACAAAACTAAAGTTTTTTAAACCGAGATTTCGTTTCTTTAAAATACCAATTTTGTGGTGGAGTTTGTGTCAAATTCTATAGTTTCTTTATATGAAAATATTAGCCTACCATTTGACATGATTTACATAAAACAACTGTTTATATTTGACTGAATGAATTGGAATGTAAATTAACTACACATTCTTATTTGCGGATGATTAAACTTAAAATAAATTTTCTCAAAAATAAAATCGTAGTTACAAAAATACTGTGCATAGCAGGCCTACTAAAGCGTAACATTTATTTTTTAATAAATTTAATAATATATTGATAATATGCAACAAAAAAAAAAGAAACAGTGTTCCCCCAATACTAATTTATCCTCAGCCTAAATATTACTTTAAGTATCAAAATAAATTGATATTTTATTAATAATTCAAACATTTTTTATAGTCTTAATATATTAAAAAATTAAATATCTTTTTTAAAAATTTGTTATTAAATTGTTCTGTTGTAATTTATTTATTTGATTTATTTTGTCAATAAATAATAATAATAATAATATACCTACGATACTAAACCTGATGAAAAAAAAATCATAGCCGATTTTGCGCCCCACAGGTAGCTGCGCCCTTGGCGGGCGCCCTTTCGCCACCGCTTAAATACGGCCCTGCTTTAGGTAAGTATTTCTTATATTTAAATTAGATGCCTCTGATGAGACGTAACGTTAGGTAACCGAAAAAATAATAATATATCAATTATGAATAATAAAATAATGAAAATTTCATAGGAAATAGCAGTGAGAAAAGTCAGGCAATCTTAACTATCTTTTAGATGATTTCCACAATGTTTGTATATTTCTGTGGATTATTAAAAAGAAATAAGGTTAACATTTAGGTACTTTTATTTCATTTAATAATTTAGTACATTCTTTTAAAGGATCAAAATTATTAATTACCTGGCAGACCAGGCAAATTTTAATATATACAGGTCCCTCTAATTGAATGAAAGAAAGTACAATTTTATGCTAAAGTTCCTTTTTGCTTTTTCTGTATTTGTTTAAGAAGAAATTAGATTTTTGGTTTCTTAAACTTACATTATCAACTTTTTAAGCTCGACATACTGTAGACACATAATATTTAATGGATACCTAGGTACCAAAGGTTAATAAACATTTTTAACCACTGTTATTCTATCTCATAAATGTTTGTTATTAGTAAAAAGTATATGCCTAAAAACCATTGATAAAAATTTTCACTTTTTAATGTACAACCAGAATCTTAGGATTAGATTAAACTCATTTACACTATATTGCCCTTTTTTATCACAAAATTGGTGATAAGTACATGAAACTATCATACAGGGTTTTCCCGTATAATTGCGCACCCCTTTAAAATCTTTATTTTTATAGATAGAAAAAAATAGTTTATATGAAAGTTGCAGGATTTTTCATGAAGATTTTCATGGTGTAAGATAGAAAAACCACTGATGATCGGAAAATTAACAAATCACTATCAACTTCGTTATATTAAAAGGAATGATTGAAAATTCAAATTTTGCTAATCTTCCTCTTTCTATGACTAGGATCATCAGGATAAAAAAAATTAGATTTTTTGTCAAAATGACAATCCTTGCGCATTCGCCATACACAAAAGCATACACATAGCACAAAAGGCTTCCTACAAGAATCAGGTTACTGGCAAGAAAAGAATAATTTTTGAAGCAAGGGTTTTCCACTAACCTTCATGCTGAGTTATCTGTAGGGTTTTCCTTTTCCATATGAAATTTTGTTATGATCCGTTGACCATAATAGATTTATTACAAAATATAAGATATACTAAAAATAGAGGATTTTGATTGAAACTATTTTTGATGTTGTTTTGAGACTTAAAAATAAGAAAATAAATTATAGTACACGCTTTAATAGCAAACCGTACCAGAACTTAAAAAATAATTTTTAGGTATAAAGAGTGTTACTGTGATAAAAAGTCCTATAATTAATTATGACCAAATAATTTGAAATGGGATTAAAATAAAAATTAAATTATTAACAAAATAATTCAATTATAGTAAAAAAGCGTAAGAAGTTTGCTATATTTTTATAATAAAATTATTGTAACATTTAATATCAAGCCCCTTACGCTTTTTTACTATAGTTACATTATTTTGTAAATAACTTAATTTTTATTTTAATTTTATTTCAAATTTATTGCTCATAATTGATTATTTGATTTTCTATCACTGTAACACAAACTTTTTATACTTAAAAATTATTTTCTATTTTTCAGTCCGGTTTGCTATAAAAACGTATTTTTTATTATTTTTTTTAACTATACTTTATTTTTACTTTTACTTTTATACCCGCTGAATATAAAATATTTTAAAAACATTGAATAACATCAAACGTAAGTTTTACAAAAAACATTTTATATTATTATTTTATAAACGTTTAAACACTACTTTGTATTTAATTAAAATAGATATTTATGATATAAGTGTTAAAAGTACAATTTTAAGGCACGAATGTGAACCAAGGAAGTTTAAAGGTGTATGGAAGCCCAATACTGTAGAACAAAATTGTCCAGGCGTGCAGGGCAGCGGGAATACGGGGGTTGGCCCCACGGAATTTGCGCAATGAATAGTAGGTCAGGGCCGGATTTCCATAATTCTTTGTTACTATCTATAAAATTGACATCATCAAACGTCAAATTGCAACATGCACTGTTTTTTTTTTTTTTACACAAAACTGTTGGTTATTAAAGGATACTACTATAGGATATTTAAAATTATTGTGTAATATTAGATTTTATATCTTCTGATATAATACGGAAAGAATGGATCACGCCACTTTACTGCCTTCTATTTAAATGGTCGATATTTTTGGAAGTTTTGTATTTTTACCAAAAATCTTTGTAAATAAATAAAAACACGATTTTTTAAAATAAATGTCAAACATTGTATGATAGTATTATGTACTTATCACCAATTTTGCGATAAAAGAAGGGCAAGATAGTGTAAATGAGTTTAATCTAATCTTAAGATTCTGGTTGTACATTAAAAAGTGAAAATTTTTATAACTGCTTTTTAGGCATATACTTTTTACTAATAACAAACATTCATGAGACATAATAACAGTGGTTAAAAATGTTTAGTAACCTTTGGTACCTGAGTATCCACTGTAACAGTATCCGTTAAATATTATGTGTCTACAGTATGTCGAGCTTAAAAAGTTGATAATGCAAGATTAAGAAACCAAAAATCGAATTTATTTTTAAACAAATGGTCTCGAGTTGCCTCCTCCCCGATTTTGATCAAATTTTGGGTATACAGGGGTTTTTGGGGCGCTGATTACAAATCTAAAAAATATCTTTTCGGCAACGTTTCGTTTCCGAGATCTTCATCATCAAAGTTGAAAATAAACTAACCTCATTTTCACTATATTATCCCTTCTTTTGTACACAATTCTTGATTTTTACACTAAAAATGGCACACGATATTTTATAAACACCTTTTAAAACCTTGTATTTTTTTTTATTTTACATCTTTTTTCCATTAAATTGCGAACTTTTAAGTTCAAAGGCAGCAACCATATTTGCTTAAAAAATAAAAGTGTAAAAAAGGTGTAAAATAAACATAAAAAAAAATTTTTAAAAGGTGTTTGTAAAATATTGTGTCAATTTAGTGTAAAAATCAAGAATTTTTTGCAAAAGGAGGAGGGAAAAGGGAAATAAGGTTAGTTTGATTTTCAATTTTGATGATGAATATCTCGAAAACGAAACATTGCCGAATTTTTTTAGATTTGTAATCAGCGCCCAAAAAACCGTACCAAAATTGTACTTCCTTTCTTTCTATTAGAGGAACCTGTATATATTAAAATTTGCCTGGTCTGCCCAGTAATCAATAATTTTGATCCTTTAAAAGAGTGTACTAAATTATTAAATGAAATAAAAGTACCTAAATGTAAACCTTATTTCTTTTTAATAATCCACAGAAATACACAAACATTGTGAAATCATCTAAAAGATAGTTAAGATTGCCTCACTTTTCTCACTAATATTTCCTATGAAATTTTCATTTTCTATTATTCATAATTGATATATTATTATTTATTCGGTTACCTAACGTTACGTTTTATAAGAAGCACCTAATTTAAATATAAAAAATACTTACCTAAAGTTAAAAAAAACGGGTATGTTACCCTGGATTTTAAATCTAGTCATTTTGTTACGATATTATAAGTAACAAACAATAAACACAAAATTATAGTCACAATTTAATAAACACTAATCACTAAAATAAGAAGGTTTTTATCAATCCAAAAAACGGTATCCCGGGTCTTTAAAAATTATAATGTGTTGGTAACTTCACACTGATTTATCAGGTGTAAGTAAGGGAACACAATAAATATTTCGTGGAATTTTGTTATTGCCAGAATCCGGGGCAACTCTACAGTTATTTTCATACTGGGGGACATTTTTTGATCGAATGGGCCATAGCATTGGGCTTCCATACCCTTTAAACTTCCTTGATGTGAATCCACAGGTTCCTTAAAATCTTTAAACAAAATATACAATGTTTTTTTCTACAAACGAATAATGCCTAAAAAATAAATTATTTAAAATTGGAAATAAGTTTTACCTAATTATTAAGAAATTATTGAAGTTGGCATTTATTAATAATTCTAACAACCGTTGTTGTGCTGGTTGGTTCGGCATGTTTATTCAAATTTGATCATGTGTCGGGTTTTTGCTCGTTTTAGTTTTTACTTAAAATCAACAAATGGAAAAAAAAAGTAGGAGAAAGTATTGGTTGCATCGATCCATTGTGTGTTTGAATTGTACAATTAATATAAATGTTCGTAAAAAAAAAAACGTTGACGTTTCCTTTTAAAATTTGACATTTCACTTTTAACACTAGTGCTTTAAAATGTTACTTTAAGGCACTAGTGCTTTAAAATTTTTAAGGCATCTGGATAATGTTAAAAAATTTAATTTTTAACACGTTTGTAGAAAAATAACATTATGTTACAAATTTTAAGTAACATTTGGATTACATTTTTCTCTTTTCAAATAATATTTATATAAGATTGAACTAAAACATTGGAAAAAAATCCTTACCTGTAATACATAAGTTTAACAAAAAACATTTTTATTATTATCAAACAAATGA
>JAHBCN010014253.1:0-22909 GCA_019359885.1 Listronotus oregonensis
TATCGATTACCACCCCTCACTCATGTTGCTTATTAACACCTTTATATGGTGCAATAAATTAGTTTAAATGTAGGTTAATTGATGCAGTCTCAATCAAAACACAGCTACAGCAGACTAGGAACGGCAAAAATTCGCCGAATGTGTAAACACGCATTTCGTCATGTACGCCACTATAGCGACCAAAGCGGTGAAATTGCCGCTGATTTTAGTGGAAGGCCGCGGCTGCACAACAACCGCCGTAAAACGGCCGAGCGTCATTTATGCCGCCCAGTGGAAAGCTATCATATAATTATTTACACTACTGCTAGAACAACGGCGACGGCAAATTTGCCGCCGCGGTAAAACCGCCCAATGTGTAACCAGCGTAAGGGTATCGTTTCCCTTGACAAAATGAAACCATATAATGTTGAGGTTAGTCGGAATCTAACGAAGATTCCGATCTAAACGAAAATTAAGGGAACTTTCTCATCAGACTTTGATGACCAAGTTCCTTTACCAGGAAGTATAATGTTCCTTTTATTTTGTGTTATTTTATGTTATTACTTAATCCCTTAAAATATTGATGCATCAATATCTTGTTATATTTTATCTTACATTTTCTTTTTGATCTGAGACTTTATAGTTTAGTCAGATCAATTTTATTTAGGTAGCCAACGGGAGAGACAGAACGAGGAAGCTACAGCTGAATGTTTTTTACTTCTTATCAAAATTATTTTTTTTTTGTGTTGCAATGTCATGTTGCATTGTATTAACTAGGAACTTATACATATGTTTTTTAGTAGGAATAACCTAGTCCAGAGGTCGTGGACACCAGTAGCATGGCCGACTGTTATCAAATCTGGGAGAACAAATTCGCAGTAGAAAATATGTGTGGTCAGGAGACAACGGCTTGATCAAATCAGTAACTTAATCCTGTTGACAAAATAATATCGCTGGGCATTTCCAATAAATTGAAATATGCTGATTAATATAAATAGACTGTTAAGTTAGAAAAGAACTGTAAATACCCGAGAGATATTTTTCTAAGAAATGCCATAACGATATGGATATATTTTTATTAGGTTAAGCGATGATTGGATTTTAAAAAGGAGTTAGTTGTAAAACGCATTCGTTGCGAAATATATATATTTCTGAATTAAGCGGTGTCGTATTAGTTTTATTTTATGTTATTTAAGAAGTAATATTAGGAATTTTTATTACATAGAGCATTGCAATTGTTAGTGTGCTGGCATTTAATCCAGTAGAACAAGTTCAATTTACCATCCTGTTGAACAGTGGCTGAAACCAGTACGCCTTTGCTCAATATCAAACATATCTACAGGACATATTCAAAAAGTACCCCTTTAAAGAAATATAAATAGTATAAGAATTCTACACGTTAAAATTAAATAAAATTCCCATCTAAACATTTTATTTTTTTCAATCATAAACTGCTTTCAGAATAATTATTTCATATATTTTTAACACATAGTATCATTGATATTTTGTTACATACATATTAGCAGTGATTTTTATATCCTTTATTTTTTATATATTTGTTTGTCTAAAATAGTGCAAAAATGATGAATATTGGGTTTTTTCAATTTATTATTACTTTCTGTTCATATTCTTTTGTAATAAATAAAATAATGCAGAAAACATCAAATATAAAACGAAAGATACAATAAAATAATGTTAACTACGAACCTTGGTTTAATTTTGGCATAAACGTTGAAAGGGTAAGAAGAAAAACGCAGATAAACCCACAGTTTGTAAAAAGACTTGGAGTTGTTAAAATGGTGGTTTGGAAATTTATTACGTACGGTAATACTCTTCTTTTTATTTAAAGCAATCTGACAACTACCTTATTGCCCTTTAAAATCCAGTTTTTTACAAGATCCCGGGCTTATGTAGTAATAGTAACACATGCCCAACTCAGTCTTTTGCCTTGTCCATCAAGATCTTCTTCATCCGTAGGGATTAGAATACCTGTGATATTACTTAGAGATACCTTGAAATAAGTTATCTCAAGAGAACGATGATGATTTAATCAGATTGATGCTCAGACGAACCAACAAGTGCACAGCATACCATGGTGGCATAATATAGTAATATAGAGTGAGGTTTAAAACCGATCCAGTTATGGTCAAAAAAGTAATTTAGTTAATCAATTGTGTTAGCTATTTTATCAAATAAACGTATTCTTTTATTGCAAAAAATAAGTTAAAAATACAAAGGTTTCGTTTTAAAGTCTATAAATATATATTTCTTTAACACATTTTACATGTTTGTTGTTAAAATAAAAAAAGGAGTGAAATATTAGAATAAAATAATTTTCAACAGTTTTTCACAATTTTTATTTTATAAGTTTTTTTTTAATAAAAACTCGATTTGTTTTGCAACACTGTTGCTTCTACAGAGGATTCTAATATAGAAAAAATGTTTAATATTAATTTAATTTTTTAAATACCACCGGTATTCTGCATCGACCACACCTTCAAGAAGATAAACCGAAAGCACACCAGTAAATCAGTGTCTTTAATATCTGTTCTCGGGCTTATCCGTGGTAAACCTCAGTTGGAATGGTCACAAATAAATATAAATTAGTCCCAGGTTTGCCACTAATTTGCTGTCAACGTTACAGCTCCATCGACAGGCACTTTTTCGGGGTAATTAATTAATTTTAGGGCATTTCGTCGGTCAGTTTTAATGTTACGGACTTGAAATTTTATTTTAAACACCATTAAAGGCTAATAGATTTCGGTTTATTTGGTTTCGGAGGAAATATTCATTTTAGTATGCACAGTTAAATCATGAAGAACTTAATAAATTTGTAACATTTTTTTTAAATAATTTTAAAAAATTCTTAAAAATTTATTACATTTAAAAAGAGGGTAGATCAAAGGAGCCTATGTTCATTCTTAGTGTGCTTTTTACTGCTAAAGGGTGCTTTAGAGAGAGGGATTAATTCGATAAAAAAGCGTATTTTCATAAATTTTTATTGAAGAACCGGTTCATATAAATAAATTTATTTAATTAAGGTGATATCAAGTAACATTTCATGCGTGTTTTGTGAAATTTTCATCTTAAAATATGCTGATATGAGCCGATGGCAGCAACTTTAAATGGGCGTCTCAGTAAAAAGGTGTTGTGATTTCTTAAAACTTACGATTGTAAACTAATTAAAATAAACTAAAAAAAATCAAGTAACATTGCAGTAAAATTGCAGGGCCCAATCAGTCATAAAAGTTGCTTTAACGCCCGCACGCAATTTTCTTATTAATATTAATAGTCTTTTAAATGATTAATGCTGAAACGGTTCATTGCAACAATTTTTACAAGAAAATTTATTTATACATGATTCGCGTGAATTGACCTGGTCGAACTATGAATATTTATGATTTTTTTAATCTAAAATTCTAAAAAGTATATAAATTACTAGAAAGGTAACGGAGATAACTTTTGATACATTATTTAATTATACGTATTTGGCACATATTAAAAAAGAAAAATATTTTGTTTAGATTTTTTAAAAGCTTTTTATACAGAAAGAAATGTATCATCAAAAACACTTATTAAAAATTGAAGAGTCTTATAAAAAAAATTAATGAAGTAAAAGCAGGTTTGGAAAATACAACTGAAGCATGTTTCTTAAAGGACTTTATTATGTTTGAAAAAGGTGTACAAATATGTAAAGATTATTATGAGAATAAAAATAATTGAATTGTTAACGTTTTTAAATACAAGGATTTCTAAGTGAAGCAAGTGAATTAAAAAATTATATCAAAAATCAAGAAGTGTTAGACAAAATTATCGAGTCAGAAGTGAAGATGTATTTTGCGGAACAACAAATGGAATTTGTATAATAAAATGGATTTGGTAATAAGTGAAATTAATGAAGACTTTTTAATGTCTGAAGCATGTTCTCGCTACCTTGCACTTGCTGGTGACGATATGCATGAGGCGCAAGACTTTTCATTTTATTTTGACTATGTGGATCATGCAAAAATGTGTAAAGAAGCCTCAAATTACTGTGTTGGGTTTTTTAAAACAAAAGACATTAATAAACTTTTTGTAGAACTTAGAAAATTAGGATTTATTACTACCATAAATTATATAATTAAAAAAATGAACATAAAAATAAGACAATAATTTAAATAAATTTATGTCATTCTGTAGCAAATATCTAAATTTGTTAAGATCCATTTTACTACCCATGTGGAACATAAATAAATTTTGCAATTCAATATCATCTTCATCTTCACTTTATTCACCATTATGTAAATTTTCTTCATTAATATTTTCTTTTCCATATTATTTTATATAGATGCATGATGATCTTATTAAATACAAAAAAAGTCTACAAGTTCATCTTGCAAACTATCTTCAAATTCATCTTCATCAAATTTTAAATTTTCCAACTTAATTATTTCACCAGTTTCCAAATTAGAGTTGATCATATGAAATTCTGCAAATTGGACATGGCCTTTCTTTTACAACCATTCCACAATATTCTTTATGCACTTTGTTGACCATTCCATAATACATTTGAAACAAAAAGATAACCAATTTATTTGTTCTAGTTTGTTTTGTTGTATAATTTCCAAACATATTGACACTCAATTGCACTTTTAACTATATTTCTATTGAGTCTTCCTGTTTTTTTCTAGCCTTTCAATGTGTACTTATAAATTTTAAACTGAGTCAAAATTCTGCTGCACACATGATTTTATTCTCCAGCAAATAAAAGAGGGGATAGAGTGGTTAGAATGTGATACGTAAGCTGGCATGGATAGAATGTGAATGACGGAGGAAGCGTTTAGCATGTGAATGAAAGAGGAGATGGTTAGAATGTGAATGAAAGAGGAGGGAGCGCTTAGAATGTGATTGAAAGAGAGGCGGTTAGAATGTGATTGAAAGAGGAGGAGGAGGAGGAGTCACTCCATGTATTCACTACTCACGTGATTCTGAAGTTATGGCTTGAGCTAAAATCATGAAAATTTGGCACAGTGGTAGTCTTTAGCAGTGGCTAAAACCTAACGAAGCCCGTTTTTTGAATTTCGCTTTCACTTATTTGTTACTTGATAAGAAAACAATAGGGCCTAAAAAATTTATTTTTTACCTACATTATCACAAAATAAAATAATTTCTTTATTTTCCATATACAATCTTACTAAAGTTATGGCCGATCTAATATGAAAATAAGTAAGATAGTTATACATTAGAAAGAGATGATACGATGCCGTTCTTTGACGTGTCTCTGCTCAATGTTTGGTGCCCTTCCAGTTAAAGGACATTTAGTAAGTCGTCCATGACAAGGTTCCATAGCAGTGGGGACAGAACTTTTCCTTGCGGACATCCTCGCTCAACCCGAGCTACAAGAGTTTCTTCAAAAATCGAAGTATATACTGATCTGCTCTTAAGCCTGCAGTCTATCCACCTACAGCTTGTTGCGTCGATCCATCTGCGCCTCGACGGGTTTGAGATAGATAAAAGGAAAGTGTTGTTAAACGCTAATTCTATATCTAGAAAGGCACACATTAGTACCTCCTTGTATTTTAGAACATATTAGGCATTTTCTACAAGCTCATGTAATGCTGTTTCTGCGGACTTACCTGCTGTGTATGCATGTATGTCCTTGTGTAGAAGTCTGTTCGTAAGTGCGTTCTCCCTGATATGCCTATCCATCAACTTCCTTTAGGGTTTTTAGCACGAACGACATCAGACTTATTGATCCCATCCTGTCCGGTTTTCCCAGGTTTGGGGATGAATGCTACTCTAATTGGTCTCCAGGTTGTTCGTATATAGCCCATAGCTAGGCTGCCTCTTAAAAGTAGACACAGTCTATGTAGTGAAATCTCCTGTCCCTTCTGGAGCATTACTGGATAAATGCCACCTGTTTCTGGCGATTTATACCGTTCAAATGAGCCTATCGCCCATTTAATTTTGTCTACGTTTATCCCTGATTTTGCTACCTGCCAGTCCTCCCTGGAGCAGTATCCTGGGTTTCCTAGGTCTGAACTTTTGCAGTCTTTCAGTGGTTGTTTGGTTATTTTGCATCCCGGAAAGTGTACCCTGAGTAGTTCTCTTATGGTCTCATTTGCCGTGGGTTTTTTTAAAGTAAATATTTATTATTGAGGTTCTTTCGAAAGAATCTGATGGAGTCTGGCTGCCTCAGAGTTCCTTCGATTTCCTAAAAGTGCCTTTTCCATGAATCTATCTTAGCTTTCCTCAGTGCTTTGTTATATTCGGTAATGGCCTTCTTGCATGATTCCCTATCCGATGTTGCCCTGTTGTATTCTCTCCTTGCCCTCTTTTTTAGTTTGGTGAGTTCCTCGTTCAACCAGGGCAGGTGTCCCTTACTTAAACCTATTGGACCTGTATTGTGTATGCAGACAATACGTTTTTATTGCGTTCTGTAATTGGCTGGAATTTAAAATTTTTTTGATTTAATGAAAATACTCTTAATGATAATGGCAAAGATTTTTTATTATAAATTAATAATATTTCCGTTTGGCAACACTGTAAACGTCTTGTAGCAGCGCATGTATTTATTACATGTAAATCGTAATTACTTGAAATAAAATGTCAAATAATGACCAATTTTTATGATTTAAATTACGATTTTCTTGATGAAAACTACTTTATCCGCATTTTTTTCATCTTAAATGATATTATTCAAACTATATTTTACATTGCAATTTTATAAATCGCACAATTCCGAGGGTGGTTTTCTTTACAAGACTCATAATATGTTTTCTTTTATTATTTATATAAATTTCAAAGTGGCGCAAAACTAAAAAAAAATTGTTTGATAATGGCTGCTTTTATATTAATTGCTTAAAATTCTAATTGGTAGTTTCTTCTGAAAGATAAGGTAGATAGAACAAGGTTAGTATTAAATCTGCCTCCTTTCCCCCTTGAACATAAAAAGTCCCCTTGTAATGTATGCAGATTTATTTCGAAGGAAGGAAACAGAACAATTCGTCCGGTCAGCGGTTGATTTTCACTGGCTATTGCACACGCAGACGCAGACTTTTGCATTTTACTCGCTTTAATAAATCTCATTACTTTTGAAATCCATTCTAGTACATTTGAGTATCAAATCAAATAGATCAATAAATTTGTGGTATTTTGGGAGAGGGCAATCAGATTAAATCTGAGTTTTTATTTTTTTTTATTCTATTCATTAAACTTAGTAAAAAGGAAAAAACCCTCATCAAAAACATTCATATAAAATAAGGGCCAAATTCCTATTCAAAAATTCCGACCTTTTAAAGTACTTTGAGATCCAAAATTAAACCAAGTTCTGGCCACAATATAATTCTAAATAAATAACGTAAATAACAAATCCTTCTTGTATTATTTAGTAGCAGTGTTGAATAACCGTTTTTACTGTGCGTTAAATATTTTTCTATAAATTTATATACACAAAGGTTTTTGAATTTGTAAGTTTTCTATCGGTAAATCTCTATGAATAATAATACAAGAATAATTATGCTTTCTTTCATATTGTATGCTTATGCAGAGTTAATGGGGGAGGCCATTTTGTTCTAAGTTCCTTTGTATGCAAATTACTTAAGAAATGAAAGTACGCTAATTATGACTTATAGGTTCTTGTCGGCGATTGCAACTTATTTGATCAAAATCAAAAATATTTATTCAGTATTTATTTGCCTTGTATGTGTGCATGAAAAAATAAAATTAAAATTGTTTTTTTTTACGTTGTTTAACGAGAATTTAGTGTAAGCACTTAAGTTAGACTCGAGCTGTCTGTAGACAAAAACGAATTATTTAAAACAATTAAGTCAGTCAAACCAAAACCCAGCAGGATGTATTTCTGGCTTGATGGATAGAGACATTTAGCACCGAAATTCATTCTTTAGATTTCTTGGTTGTGGTTGTTTCCAACTAGTTATCAGTGTGTATCTAATTTATTCATTTAGATTAGATTTCAGATTATTTTGTTAGTTTAGATTCTTGTTCGGGTGGTATATTATTTCAATTAAATATTTGCAAGTAAAATTTGTGTTTTTTTTTTTTTAATTTTTATTGAACAAGGAAATATTTCGATATTTTATAGTTATTAAAATATTATCTGTTTAAAAGTAAACTAACTGAAGTTCTTTTCTGGCTTGGTAAGTTTTTTACTGATCTATCTGTAATAATCACAGTCATGATAAATTAACTGGTATACTACTTTCTATCTAACCCTATAAAATAAAACAGTAACAGGCTAACTCTGTAACACCATAGAGAAACAATGTATCGGCATTAATACCTTCGAAAAAATGCCATCGGAAATTGTATACTGGGCATAGTTTTCGCCGGTCCTCTGCAACATATCTCGCAAACTCCGGAGAAGAAATATCCAACATTAATCGTCTTGAAGGCTGGAAGTCTACATCAGTCGCTGAAGGATACCTCAAGAATTCAACAAATTTTAGAAAGTATGTTTCAAACAAAATACTCAATTTTACCGAACCACCTTCCACTATCCAGAAACAACCATCAATGCCATCTTCCAATGTTCTAAACCTCTCGGTTCAAGAAACTACTTCCATAGTTGCAAAAGATTGGCTCATCAAGAACCCAATGCAGCCGCTGCAGGTCTACGTTTTCTACAGAAAAGCAACTCGCGCACAGAGGAGTATTTTGGCAAATTAGCCGGTCATAAATGATTTTTTAAAAATTTGAACTACATAGTCCAAATTCATATTCAGCATTCCTAAGAAGCGCTGGAATAATTATCTAAAAAAATAGGTTGATATATATTGCAGTTTATTATTTAGCTCGACTTAAATCTTGTACTCACACAGGGTTGTTTAAACTAATGTAGTATTCATATAAATTTGTATAAAATATATATTACTGTATTTTTTCAACCAGAAGTGTAAAACTTTTTTTATAGGAATTTCGACCTTGAGTATAAACTATTTTGCACTAAATTTTGAAACATTTATTGTTTCGGGTTCCTTGGAAAAACAACCTTCTATTAAAATGTGTTGAAACCGACTGTTTTTCTTTACTTTTTTATTTTCAAATATAGAAAATGTTTTGTTTCCAAGCAAAATTTTTGCAGTTGTTTTAATAGGAATTAAAGTTTTAGCTTTAAGAAAAACACAAATTTGGCTGCTCTTTTTACTCTTTTGGTTGTAGTTAAATTTAAACTTTATGGCAGAAAATATAATTTTATGCTTAAACAAATTGAAATTTAATACATAATATTAAAAAAAAATAAAAATGGTCAGAAAAGGAGATATTTCTTTAAATTTTTTTTAATTATAATACCCCAACAAATTACATTAAAAATATTTAAAAAATGCCACCCCCCTCCCCAGCTACAGTACTTATTTATTTATTTTTTTAAAATGCAATTTTGAATTTGAGACCTATAAAATAAAATATTTATCTGTAGGTATTAAAAACCATTTAAAAAAGATATCGAGAGAATGCTCCTAAAAAACATAAAATAAGAAAATTGTTTTAATACTTATTTAGTTCATTTGCAATTTTGCTTTTACGGTTTTAGCTGCAAGCAATAAAATAATCTTTTACGGTTTTACGTGTGTTTGTTTTAAATTTTGTTTATTTAGAAAAAACAGAATTTAATATGGAGATGGTGCAATAAGTGTATGTATTTATTTAAATCTAAATATTTTGTTTTAATTTTATTTTTACCAAAATTTATATATTTTAAAGGCTGGTCAATCGAAGATTAAAATGCTTTCCCGCATGAGTATTTTTAAGATTATGCAGAAGATTCAGGATAAAAGCGTAAGCGAAAAATTAGATTATGTTTAAAACGTTCTGTTGGCTCGAAAAAATTACGGCGAAACTGAACTTAGAGAGTTTCGACATAAAATGTCACAATTTAAGAAGAAATGGTCAGATTCATGTAGATCTTTGAAAAAATTTAATTTAAAAAATGAATCTTGGCTTCAAGGGTCTTTTGAAATACCTACCTTACTTCATTCTTCATCAGGGCGTCCAACAAAACCATTCGATGAATCTAGTGAACGCACGAAAAGGAGAAAAACCGAAGATCTTAGAAAAAATGTTAAACTGGAAGAGCTTGTGTACGCCATTGAAGTCAAATTGAGAACCACTGGACAAAGAAAAGCTGCAAAATGTTTTGAGGACATACAGGGTGACAAATTAAAAACTTGAAATGCCGATATTTTAGGAACGAAAAAATGAATCAAAAACCCCTTAAAACAGTTTCTATAAAACTAAGGGGGAACAAAAACAAGCATATTATCCCACCCTTATCAGCAACCCCTTGGACAGGGTGAGATAGACTCCTAGAATCTTAAATAGAAAGGGGGGTCAAGTGATCCATCATTTTTTGAAGCTCTTGGAAAATGCTTTCCAATGATACCATAGAAAGCTACATTTTAGAATATTCTTCTCTGTTTATCAAGGAAAACAATAAATAAAACCAAATTTTGAAATTGTTTATTATTATTTAATTAAATTATACAAAATGATTACTACTGATATACTGGCATGTCTCTTAAGAATTCCAAACATGTCAAGCCCACAGGTATTTTGAATTGGTTTAG
This sequence comes from Listronotus oregonensis, assembly GCA_019359885.1. Taxonomy (NCBI): domain Eukaryota; kingdom Metazoa; phylum Arthropoda; class Insecta; order Coleoptera; family Curculionidae; genus Listronotus; species Listronotus oregonensis. The sequence goes on from JAHBCN010014253.1 coordinate 10,545, forward strand.
TTGCTTTGATTTTTTGCCGAAAAAACGGGTTGTTTATAAATTGCATTTTATTATCACAAAATTTACTTTAAACGTAACTTGTACTAGTAGTATTATTTTAAAAACAGTTGACTTTCGGTTCAGTTTAAACGAAAAGAAGGCACTTCTTATCTTTAACAATGGTGTACAGCACAGCTGAACGTGTAGACATTATTTTCATTTATGGTTCCCAGGATAAATGTTTCTTAAGGACAGTTCAACGTTTTAACGAAAGGAATCCAGGCCAAAATGTAAGCCCGGCGTATGTTCGCCAATTAGTAGCCAAATTTGAAGAAACTGGTTCTGTCGCGAATAAAAAGAGAAATCAACCGAAACTAGTCAACGAAGCAACGCAAATTGAAATTCTGGGTCAGTTTGCAATGAATTCAACGCTATCAACTCGTCAAGCGGCTGTAGCAACTGGATTATCTCGTGAATCAATAAGGAAATGTACTTAAATTTCACAAGTTTTATCCCTATAAACTGCAGATACTGCAAGAACTTAGTGACGACGACGGACAGAAGAATCAGTTTTGTGAAATAATGACAGATAGAATTATGGCAGAACCTCAACTAGTTAAAAATATTTGCTTCAGTGATGAGTGTACCTTTTATTTAAATGAACATGTTAATAAGCAAAACTGTCGTTACTGGGATAACGAGAACCCACATGTATTTAGAGAAGGGCATACCCAGTACCCCCAGAAAATTAATGTTTGGGCTGGTATATTGGGAGACAGTATTTATGTGCTTATAGGAAATCTAAATGGGGACATGTATGCTGAAATGCTACAGAGGTCTATCGAACCATAGTGCGAGAATTAGAAAATCAGAGGGACATACACGGAAATTTATCTTTATTAGAACGCTTACTACATTTCCAACACGATGGAGCACCTCCTCATTATGGTTCCCGTTAGGCAATGGTTGGATGATCATTATCCTAACCAGTGGATTGGAAAGAAGAGGTCCTGTTGAATGGCCACCTAGATCCCCGGACCTAACCTCTTGACTTCTTTTTGTGGGCTCACGTAAAATCTGTGGTTTATAAAACGCAACCTGGTCACTAGGTAACTCCAGAATTAGAAAATCAGAGGGACATACACGGAAATTTATCTTTATTAGAACGCTTACTACATTTCCAACACGATGGAGCACCTCCTCATTATGTAGTTCCCGTTAGGCAATGGTTGGATGATCATTATCCTAACCAGTGGATTGGAAGAAGAGGTCCTGTTGAATGGCCACCTAGATCCCCGGACCTAACACCTCTTGACTTCTTTTTGTGGGCTCACGTAAAATCTGTGGTTTATAAAACTGTAACCTGAGTCACTAGAGCAACTCCAGAATTAGAAAATCAGAGGGACATACACGGAAATTTATCTTTATTAGAACGCTTACTACATTTCCAACACGATGGAGCACCTCCTCATTATGTAGTTCCCGTTAGGCAATGGTTGGATGATCATTATCTAACCAGTGGATTGGAAGAAGAGGTCCTGTTGAATGGCCACCTAGATCCCCGGACCTAACACCTCTTGACTTCTTTTGTGGGCTCACATAAAATCTGTGGTTTATAAAACCTGACACAAATTACTTTAGAGCAACTCCAGAATAGAATATTTCAGGAATGCCGTGCTATATCCAGAGAAACATTTGTAAATGTACGTGAAGAGTTTGAAAATAGACTTTATTATTGTTTTCAAAACAACGGAAATCATTTTGAACATTTAATTAAATAATAATAAACAATTTCAAAATTTTGTTTTATTTATTGTTTTCCTTGATAAACAGAGAAGAATTTTCTGAAATGTAGCTTTCTATGGTATCATGGGAAAGCATTTTCAAAAGCTTTAAAATGATGTATCACTCGACCCCTCTTTCTATTTAAGATTCTAGGGGTCTATCTCACCCTGTCCAAGGGGTTGCTGATAAGGGTGGGATAATATGCTTGTTTTTGTTCCCCCTTAGTTTTATAGAAACTGTTTTAAGGGTTTTTTTATTCATTTTTTCGTTCCTAAAATATCGCCATTTCAAGTTTTTAAATTGTCACCCTGTAGACAAAAATGGTCAAAATAAACCTGATATGGCAATAGCTAAAAAGATGTCGCCTTTGGAGGCTCTTTCTATGATTGTTGAAGCCGGTAAAACAAGTAAATTACTTTTTTATTAATAATTTTATTTATTTTTATTATTAGTTACGTGTAAGTTTTATTTTTAGGGCTCACGAAACATCATGAGTATGAAGTTGTTCGCTCAACTAACAAGAAGCTTTATCCTTGTTATTGCATTTTGCTTTATTCATATGGTTTAATATTTATTGATTATTAAGAACTTTTAGTTTTTTACAAAATTACTGTTTATTATAAAATAGATGTAAATTCACTTAATATTAATTGATTTTTCTTACCATTTTCGAAAGTTATAATGTGGGGTAAAAGGTTAAATATTTAAAGTGGGGTGTTATTTTGTTTTTTCACAATATTATGTTCATTCGAAGTAAATTAGGTATAAAAAACCCATTAAAATTAAACAAATAATTTTGGCCGCCTACAGCACTCAAATACTCCTCCGTGTCGCGTCAGCAATAAATTTGCAAAACGAGACCAATTGCTCTTTTACTATTAATGTTAATAATAATAATAAGTGTGTAAATTCCTTTAATAATAAATAATATTTTAATCATAAATCTTTAAAATTATGTTGGTTTTTCCTCTCGCTTGTTGAAAAAATATTGTTCCTAACACTTGCGAAAAGTAACTTTATCAGTATCACTTTCCGCACTTATTAGGAAAATAACTATTTTTGTGATCTAGAGTCCTCAAATCGTGTAAATCAAAATTCTCGAGGTGCGATTTTTTTTGCAGTTACGATAACTATTTCTTGTGAGAAAAATTAAATTTAGTGGAATTCAAATTTAATTATATAAATTAAAGCTTCGTATTTATTTATATATGCACTTTATTTAAGGCTCCCAAAAATTTTGGAAGCGGACAAGGTTATTAATAAAATCTGATGAAAAATGAGCGCACAAGTCTGGTTTTACTGTATTGACATACTTTTTAGTAACTTTCAGGGGCGTAGTGTTAAGTGCGTTAATTAAAATGATTTTTTATTTTCCTTATATTAGTTTTTAAGGTTGATCAATGTGTTTCATCTTTTGACAATAACTATGTCTGCTCATTCAGAAAATAATCAATAGTTTTGATATACTTAGAAAAATTATGGGTCTGATTTGCAATACAAATTTTAATACATGGGGCCAACACAGAAAAATCTTCTATTTTATATTTAAAACTAAAACTACGCTTATTGTTAGAGAAATTATCTTGCATCCCATGTAACTCTGTTTGAGCCTACAATAACAATTCTAAGACAAGAAAAATTTACCTCATTTTTCGGAATATTCTGGTTTTGAAGTTCGGGGAGGTAGGAGGTACGAAAAAATTAAAAAGTCTTCTGTATAATAATGTTTTTAAAATTATTTATTTTTAGATTTCCGTTTTGGATTTTTTATACCTATTGGATTTAGGATCTTTAAGTCAACGAAATTGTCATTATAGGAAAAAATAGATCTCTATTCATATCATATTTTTCAAAATGTTCAACATTTTGGTTTGGTGCGCCATATTTTTTAGATAAATGATAACGATAATCTAGGAACTAGCATTAAAAATTAAATAGCAATCATTTGACGTTGATTAATTTAACTGCCATTAATTTAAACCAAAGCCGCCTATGTTAAAAAGTAAATAATTGCATGTTTTCATGCTGTTTATAAAAATAAGTTTCGACTATATTATATTGTAGAAAGCCCTCAGTGTGGCAAATAATATGACGAAAAAATTTGCAAGGGTGTTCCATTTAAAAAAGTGCAACTTTTATATATCTCAAAGAAAGTAAATCCGAGAAAAATTTCAAGTACCCCACTGTATTCTGCGTAAAGTTCTATAAGGGCCCGTTTTTATCTTTTCGATAAGTTATCAGATACCTGAGATACGAGGGGTAACCGAAAATACAACTTTTTTAAAATCACCCTGTAGCGAAGAAACTAAGGGGGCTAGAACAAATTTGTTTGCGGCATCTTTCGTTTGACAAAAAAGTAGCACGGTGTCGCGAAAACCGCATCTTTGTAACTTCACTCATAAGCGAGAAACCCCGTAAAACACACGAAAATAATACACCCTGTACTACAGAAAAATGTTCATTTTGAAGTTGTAAATATGAGATTTGGTAATTAGATCTCTGATTACCCTGAAAAAATAGGAGAATTTAGCTAAGAAATGATTTTTAGGAAACTTTCCTCTCCCTAAAAGGGTATAATGGGGGATGGTAAAAGTTTGCTGGAACTTAATCATTTCTGGATCTAGAAGTATAAAAATTGTTATGTAGGATATAAATTACAAATTATCTGTTTTAACATGTTTAAAATTAGATCCCTGAGAAATTAAAATGGGGATAAAAGCTTGTATCAAGATCTAAAATAGGACCAAGTTAAATGAGTATTAAAAAGGAGTTTTACGAAAGGAAGTTTAAAGGTGTATGGAAGCCCAATACTGTAGAACAAAATTGTCCAGGCGTGCAAAAGCGGGAATCGGGGATTGGCCGGGGAAATTTGCGCAATAAATAGTAGGTCAGAGCCGGACTTCCATAATTCTTTGTTACTATCTATAAAGTTGACAACATCAAATGTCAAATTCAAGCATTCCCTGTTTTTTTTTTTAATTTTGCACAAAATTGTTGGTTATTAAACGATACCCATAGAATATTTAAAATTATTTGTAATATTGGATTTTATATAATCTGAAGAATAGATGGCACCCTTTACAGCCTTCTATTTAAATGGTCGATATTTTTGGGAGTTTTGTATTTTTACCAAAAATCTTTGTAAATAAATAAAAACACGTTTTTAAAAAATAAATTTCAAAACATTGTATGATAGTTTCAAGTACTTATCCAATTTTGTGAAAAAAGAAGGGCAAGATAGTGTAAATGAGTTTAATCTAATCCCAAGATTGTGGTTGTAGGTCATTAAAAGTAAAATTTTTATAACTGCTTTTTAGGCATATACTTTCACTAATAACAAACGTTCATGAGACAGAATAACAGTGGTTAAAAATGTTTAGTAACCTTTGGTACCTAGGTAACCGTTAAATATTATGTGTCTACAGTATATCGAGCTTAAAAAGTTGATAATGTAAGTTTAAGAAACCAAAAAATCTATTTTCTTTTAAAAAATACAGAAAAAGGAACTTTAACATAAAATTGAACTTTCTTTATTCGATTAGAGGACCTGTGTATATTAAAATTTGCCTGGTCTGCCCAGTAATTAATAATTTTGATCCTTTAAAAGAATGTACTAAATTATTAAATAAAATAAAATACCTAAATGTAAACCTTATTTCTTTTTAATAATCCACAGAAATCACAAACATTGTGGAAATCATCTAAAAAGATAGTTAAGATTGCACTTTTCTCACTTATTTCCTTTGAAATTTTCATTTTCTATAATTCATAATTGATATATTATTATTTATTCGTCTCATAAGAAGCACCTAATTTAAATATAGGAAATACTTACCTAAAGTAAAAAATGCCGGGTATGTTACCATTGGATTTGCAAGACAAAACCATACAACCTCTAGTCATTTTGTTACGATATTATAAGTAACAAACAATAAACACAAAATTATAGTCACAATTTAATAAACACTAATCACTAAAATAAGAAGGTTTTTATCAATCCAAAAAACTTCTGCAACCACAAAATATAATCACACAAAGCAAAACAATCGAAACTAATACGGCTCTCATAAAAGTTTGCCTAACTAACTGATTTATCAGTGTGTAAGTAGGCAACACATTAAATTATTTCGTGGAATTTTGTCATTGCGCAAAATCGGCGGGACCAACTCTGACAGTTATTTTCATACTGGGCTGGACATTTTTTGATCGAATGGGCCATAGCATTGGGCTTCCATACACCTTTAAACTTTCTTGGTTTTACCTTATATTTGTGATTTAACCTATTATTCTGGTAATACGATCGCTAAAAATATTTAAAAAACCTTCATGTTCCGCCCGTTAAATAAAATTTGTTCCCGCGATTTCCCCAAGAATGCTCTCAAAGAGACCGTCCTTGTACATTTTCCTGTATCTTTATCGCGCGAATTAATAATTGTTCCTCGGGACCACCACTTTGAATACTTGCAAACAGCCGTATTAATATTAGTTAAAATTCCTCTCGGAATTAATGGCACCTCTCGAGGAGAAGCCTAAAGAAGCATGAACTTGAATTCCCGGTATGTTCAATGTTCGAGTCCATTCCTTTCAGTAGCTTTTAAAGTTTTAACGATTCTCATTATTTATTTGATGCATATTAAACAAACTTTACATAAATCTTAATTCTCTGTTGATATAAGTTACTTTGAAGAATCTAAAAACGAACTGTAATTTTTTTTTAAATTCACCCCCGGGAAGGGGTAAAAAAAAATTAAAAAGTTTTTTTATTTTGAGGAAACGGTAAGTCCTAAAAAAAGTTTTAAATAAAAGTTGTAGAACGTAAAATTCTACATAAAAATGATTATGTAACTTTTTTTCCTACAATTAAAATTAACTGAGATAGGGTAGCTAGGAGCTACCCTAGTTTTTTTTAATTATTTATATAATTAACAACTTTAATTCTAGAATTTTTTTCCTGGAATTAATGTTGTTAATTATATAAATAATTTTAAAAAACCATTTTTAATATTTCAATAATTTATGATTTTTTAAAGTTGCTGTTATCATCCCTTAGCTTCTAACTACTCTATCTCAGTTAATTTCAATTTTAGGAAAAATAGTTATAAACCCATTTTTATGTAGAATTTTACGTTCTACAACTTTTATTTAAAACTTTTTTTTCTAGGACTTAGCGTTTTTTCAAAATTAAAAAAAAAACACTTTTTTATTTTTTTTTCACCTCTTCCCGGGGGTGAATGCAAAAAAAAACAATTACAGTTCGTTTTTAGATTCTTCAAAGTAACTTATTTTCTTGGACTAATGGACATATTGGAAATTTCCGAACGTGTTTCTGAAATATTGGAAATATCGAAAAAAATAATGCGTGTTAAACCATCAAAACAAAGATTTCTATATATTTCTTATACTTTTGTGCAGTACATATTTTACACTAGAAAAATAATTTCTGAAAAAGTATCTATATTATTGTTATTGTTATTACTTATTATAGTCAGTCTCAAAGTATATCGCTATGGCTTTTGACGGACAATACGCAAATAAACCTTTAACGATTTTATTACCTATTGTTATTGGGTAAATCCATTATTTCATAATGGCAGGGGTGGGCCAGGTATTTCTTGAGTATTGACCATTGGGTATATATAAATATTTCCGCTAATATTTTAGTGGCAGTGTTAACTATGTCGCGTCGAAATCATTTGTCATTAGGTGCAAAACAGGTTGTGAAAAATGTGTATGAAAAATTAATGAGTAGAAGATTAATTAAACAAGAAGCTTTAAAAGAAACCTGTCTACTTACAAAAACTCCAATATCATCGATAAGGAATATTATTAGTGACGAATTGAACAAAAGAGAAAACGTAGTAATTTTCAGTCTCACCGTATAGACAATAGTGATCAGGACCTAATAAGAAGGAAAATATATTGTCTTTATGAAAGCGGAGTTGTTCCTACCTTCGATAAACTGAAAAAGAAGCTAGACGAAGAGGAAATCAATATAAATATTAGCCGTGCAACCCTCCATAGAGTTGTTTGTAAAATTGGATTTAAATACCGCAAAATAGACAAAAGACAAGTAGTAATGGAATCGCACAGATTACGCACTTGGAGATTTAATTAAAAGATATAGGTTAGAAAACAGATCCATAATTTTCCTTGATGAAACATGGTTCGATACACACGACACAGTTTCCAAAGGATGGGTTGATTCCAGTCAAAACTGTCAGGCGAAAGCACCTTCAAATAAAGGAAAACGCATTACCATAATGCACGCTGGTTCAGAACACGGATTTGTCTCAAACTGCTTGCTGTTGTCTGCAAAGGATATTAAGGATTCTAGTTTGGATTATCATGAGGATACAAGTGCAGACTTTTTTGAAAACTGGTTTTAAAATTGTCTTTTAAAAAATCATCCAATCAACAGTTCAAAAACTAAAATCCAGGAATATTTGTTAGAAAATGATATTTATTTTACATTTAGTTACAAAAAAGCGCAACTTCTGAAAGTCCTAAATTCATATGCAATTAAAAAACAATATGTATGTATATAATTATTTGCTGAACAGGCTGGGCATACTGTCTTACGTCTTCCTCCGTATCACTGTATGTTTAACCCCATAGAGCATTTGTGAAACCAAGTAAAATCAAAGATCAGAGCAGAAAATGTTACACCTACTTTAAGTCCCAGTGTTATAAATTTGATAAAAAATGTAATTACCAACATACCAGTTGAGAGCTGTAAAAATTCAGTACACCACATTATAAAAATTGAGAAATTTTACATTTCTTTACAAAAAAACATAAATCCTATGGTAATTAATCTCAATAATGACTCTGATAGTGAAACAGAATTAGATTTAGATTAAAAATTTAGTTATATATAGATAGTATAGTTAAAAATTTATGAAGACTTTGCATATATTTAATTTCTTAATGTAATATTAAGATTATGCCTATCTAAATAAACAAAAAATTATAAATCTTTATATTATTAGATTTTTAAAGTAATTTTTGGACAGGACCTTAGCTCTTTATGTTTTTGGTGGAAATATTTCTATTTCAAATGCCTCTTGCTTTACTTAAGACATCCAATAAAAAAATATGTGTCCGACTCGGCTTAGCAAAGTATGTTTTACGCCAATAAGTTAAAAGTGACATTCAGTAAAGGTGATTGTGCCTTGATTACGTCACACTATGTCCTGCCTAATGGATTCCATAAAGTTGTCTTAATTTGGTTCACAGAAACAAAGATATTCCGGCTTACAGAGGCGTAAATTGAGATTTCTTTATTGGGAGAGTTAAAATTTAAGGGTAATTTTTGCACTAACATCGTTAACTTTACTTTTTGCACGTAAGTACCTAAATGTATGCAGAAAGCAGTTACTTTTTACACGATTGTAAAGATAATTCTTTTAAGTCCCCTATTTAAACCATACCTATTTCTTTTGAATATAAATAGGTACAGTGTGCCCCTACATGTATTTCCATCTTGTTTACTATACAAAATAGAGAACTGAAAAACGGGGCAATGTTATAGTCTGTCTCAAAGTATACCGTGTTAGCTCTTGCCTTCATTTATGGATTATACCTGCCGACAGCAATAAAACTGCGGATCGGTAGGTATTAAAGGACAGAACATTAGGGACGGACTTTAATAATATAAAGATTTATAATTTATTGTTTATTTAGGTAAGTATAATTTTAAAATTACTTTAAGAATTAAAGTTTGCATAAATTTATAACTGCGTTGTCTATACATAATTACATTTTTAATCTAAATATATAAATTTAATTCTGTTTCACATCAGAGTCATCATTGAGATTAATTACAATAGGATTTATGTTGTTTTGGATAACAAATGTAAGAGTCCTCAATTTTTATAATGTGCTGTAGTGAATTTTTCCAGCTCTCAACTGGTATGTTAGTAATTACATTTTTATTAAATTTATAACACTGGGACTTAAAGTAGGTGTAACATTTTCTGCTCTGATCTTTGATTTTACTTGGTTCCACAAATGCTCTGTGGGGTTAAACATACAGTGATACGGAGGAAGCCGTAAGACAGTATGCCCAGCCTGTTCAGCCAAATTATCACATACATATTGTTTTTTAATTGCATATGAATTTAGGACTTCCAAAAGTTGCGTTTTTTTGCAACTGAATTTAAAATAAATATCATTTTCTAACAAATATTCCTGGATTTCAGTTTTTGAACTTGATAAAGCAGGTGCTTTGTGTAGCAGACGGCTGTGGTAGCTTGCGTTCTCCATGACAATAACACTGTTGTTGGAATATTTTTTAAAAGATAATTTTAAAACCAGTTTTCAAAAAGTTTTGCACTTGTATCCTCAGGATAATCCAAGCTAGAATCCTTAATATTCTTTGCAGACAACAGCAAGCAGTTTGGGACAAATCCGTCTACTGAACCAGCGTGTATTATGTTAATGCGTTTTCCTTTATTTGAAGGTGCTTTCGTCTGACAGTTTTGACTGGAATCAGCCCATCTTTTGGATTCTGTGTCATGTGTATCGAACCATGTTTCATCAAGGTAAATTATGGATCTGTTTTTTAACCTATATCTTTTATTTTCTTGAATTAAATCTCCGAGTGCGTAATCTGTGCGATTCCATTACTACTTGTCTTTTGTCTATTTTGCGGTATTTAAATCCCATTTTACCAACAACTCTATGGAGGGTGGCATGGTCTTCGTCTAGCTTCTTTTTCAGTTTATCCAAGGTAGGAATAACTCCGCTTTCATAAAGACAATATATTTTCCTTCTTATTAGGTCCTGATCACTATTGTCTATAGTTATTTTTATTCAATTCTTCACTAATAATAATATCCCTTATCGATGATATTGGAGTTTTTGTAAGTAGACAGGTTTCTTTTAAAGCTTCTTGTTTAATTAGACCTCTACTGATTAAAGTTTCATACACATTTTTCACGACCTGTTTTGCATCTAATGACAAATGATTTCGACGCGATATAGTTATATTCTCGTAAAACAACTTTTCGAAACGCACAGTAAAAACGGTTATTCAACACTGCCACTAAAATATTAGCCAAAATATTTATATGCCTAATGGTTAATACTCAAGAAATACCTGGCCCACCCCTGCCCTTATGAACTAATGGGTTTACCCAATAACAATAGGTAATAAAATCGTTAAAGGTTTATTGGGGATTGTCCGTCAAAACCATAGTGATATACTTTGAGACAGACTATACAAATATTTTATTGGTATAGTTTGTCCAAGCTAACATTTTTAGGTTGGCAATGCGAATATCCGTACATATTAGTAAATTTTGTTTTTCAGATTTAAGTTGGCTGATATAAGAATTTTAGTCAGGACCGTACTGAGGGAAGGGAGTTTCAAAATTTTAATATCTTAAAAAAATTGTTCTAAATTACAATAACTAAATTCATCAGTATTTTTTTCTTGCTGTTCATATATTTGCATAAATTGTGATGTTTGATGTTTGGCCATAATATTTTATTATAAATTATCATTTTTGCCTATCTAGTGCAGATTAATAGTTATTTATTAAGTGTTTGTTATTTAGAAATAGTTTACACTATTTTACACTTAGTCCTTAAATATACCTTCAATTAGAGCGCTTAGGTATAAAAAAATGTAAAATAGTGTACACTATTTCTGAATATCAAACAGACCTGTTATATGTTTTGTTATATTTGCAGGCAAACTGTTTACAGTTGAATTGAAATAGCCTGATAAAATATCTCACTATAAGGGATGGTTCGATATCCCTTATTATGCAAATTTACAATTTTTTAAAGATGCCTAAAGATAAGTCGATTTATTTCATCTGATATAACTTCATTAGCTGCTTTCTATATTAAATTATAAAATAAATAAAACAAAACAGTAATAATCATTTATTTATTTAGAGTATCATTAACACAATAAGATGCTTATATTTTATAAAATAAATTTATCAAAAACGTTGGAAGGTCGTGTTTAAGGCTTTAGAAGTGGCAGTGTCCACCAGGGGTTTTTATGAAAAAAGCAAAGGTATGTAATGACGAAAGAAAAATGTATGCAATCTGCACGCAGCAGATACTAGTCTGGACACTTTTAAGATAAGAGAGCAGACAAAGTGGTAGGTTTGGCGTTTTAGCAGCTGGACTGTAAATGGATGCTTGTGAGTTCAAGCATTTTGGCAACTACTATGGCCATTGATGAAATGAAATAGTCTTTTAATATTTAGTTTTTTATTAAGGGCAGTAAGGTAGTTTAATAAAGAAAATATAAAAAGTAAAAAGAAGATAGCTTGTAAATGATTTTTATTACCATTTACCTTATTAATAAACTAATAATGTGGGTTTCATAAAATAGGGAATGTCTTATTATTTTTAAATATATACCATTTCAATTTTGTCGCCGATTTTGCAAAAGGAATATTTCGGTTTTTTAACTATTTAACCATATTTTCTTTTTTCCCGCCACTATGGTAGCTGGCATTACCTAAAATAACTAATGAAGGCCTTTTCAAATTAGGTAGTAGATCATCTTTAACCCAAGTCTCAAAACTGTATGCTTTCATCTCGCCATGGTAATCTCCGTTTTTGTTTTAGATTTAAAA